>OVBA01002460.1:0-34261 GCA_900406435.1 Lepidium aucheri | reverse complement strand
CGAACTACCCTTGTTGCACTGGAGCTGCAGTTCGAGTGTCTTGTCTTGAGAAGCAAGGTTTCTGATCATGGACCTGATCAGCGTCTGGATCGAGTTTGGCTTCAAGATACACTGAAGATTGGGCCTTTCTCTTACTAGGCCGAGTTTCACTTGTATTTGTCCTGAGATGTTTATAAAAATTCGAGTGAGGATGATTTTGGGGATCTATTCAGTTTTCTATTCTGAGTGATTTTGTTGTTTTCGAGTGTGCAGACATATTTTAGCTCTTTGTAATTTCAGAACAGATACCTTTGATTTGAGTTTTACGTTTTATGCAATTCAGTTTACATTTAGTGTTTATCTTAATTTTCATCCGAGTATTATTTATGCTGTTTAATATGAATTTCCCCTTGAGTGTTAATTTCATGAATTCTGAGTAGTTACCTAAGGCTCTTGAGGATGAGTTAGGTCAGCGTGAAATTTAGGTTTTCTAGGTTGCTTGAGGTTAGAATTGTTAGGATCTCTTCTGATTTGGTGCGTTAATTACTTGCTTTATTCTGATCAACTGGAGCTTGTTCTGAGACGCTCTAGCATCTGATTGGTGTTTGATAGAGCGTCTGACTGAACCACTTCAGAGATTTACACGCTCGGCTCGAGAGATCGATTATCCGAGGTGTGAATTGGCTCTAAGCGGGTTGATCATTTATATCGGGTAGATTATAAAACGCCTATGGGAATAGGGTCTGTTAGTAGTAAACTCGAGTTTGTTTGCCACGAGAGTGGATTCATTGTTATCGTTCTTGCTGCCTACAGATTAGCTTAATTGAGTGTTGTCAAGCACCTAGTTGGTCTAAGAGTCATGCTGATCCGTGATGCTCACTTCTCAGGAACCTGTTTTCTTACCTTGCGTTAAATTCACTTTCAACACTGCTGCTTATTGATTCGTTTTAATTTCTTTATTGTTGCTGATCGATTTGATCATTTGTATTTTAAGTACGCTTTAGGTTGTTAGATAAACCAAACTTTAATTGGCTTGAATTAGGACAGTTTACTGTATTGTGAGTGTTAACTACATTCCCAGTTGGATTGACACCTATTATACTACACCGACACACTAGTGTAATAGGATTTAAAAAACACAATAAAAATCTGTTATCATGGGGCGTAGAGGAATAATACAAACAAGAAACTCGAAATCGGAAAATAGATCTCTGATTCTCAGGCTCACCGTGCGATACTTTCTTCAAATGATGCAGATGAAATTGGACCAAAGCAACAGAGTATCGTTCGATCAAAACTACGAAATCGAACTTAATCGCCTTCTCCAGATTCGATTTCATTTGACAACATCCGTAGTCCATTCTTTCTTCACGCTGCCGATCATCCAGGTCTCTCTTTTGTCTCTCATATTCTTGATGGAAGTAATTATAACAGCTGGTCGATTGCAATGCGTATTAGCATAGATGCGAAAAATAAATTGAGTTTCGTTGACGGTAGCTTGCCTAGACCTCTGGAATCTGATAGATCTTTCAAAATATGGAGTAGATGCAATAGTATGGTCAAATTCTGGCTATTGAATGTGGTAAATGAAGAAATCTATGCTACTATACTGCATTACCAAGATGCTGCAGAAATGTGGGATAATTTATATGGCAGATACAAAGTTAGTAATCTTCCACGCAAGTATCAACTTGAACAAGCTGTTATGAGTCTTAAGGAAGGTCACTTAGACTTATCTACATACTACACTCAGAAGAAGACTTTATGGGAACAACTTGCCAATACAAAGACTTCATCTGTCCAGAAGTGTAATTGTGATCAAGTCAGGGAACTCCTTGAAGAGGCTGAAACTAGCAAGATTATACAATTTCTTATGAGGCTTAATGATAACTTCAGCACGATAAGAGGTCAGATTCTCAGTATGAAGCCTCGTCCTGGTCTGGGAGAAATATACAATATGCTTGATCAAGATGAAAGTCAGAGAATTGTTGGTAACATATCTACCAATCCTTCTGTTTTTCAAGCACAATCCAAACAACCAGATTCACCTACGATTTGCTATTCACAAGGGAATACTAAACCTAAGTGCTCTCATTGCCTCAAACTGGGACATACAGTTGACAAATGCTACAAGCTCCATGGATATCCACCTGGCCATCCTATGAGAAACAAGAAATCTGCAAATTCTACAATAGACAAAGTAGCTGCTACTGCAAACATGGTTTCTGAAATTGAACCAGATGGAGATCAAGACAATATGTCAAAGGATCAGATGCAAGCAATGATCTCTTACTTGAGCACACGTCTTCTCTCTATTAGTAGTACTTCAGGCCCTGATAATTCTCGTGTTTTGTCTTCAACTTTTGTACCAGTTGTCAATCAGATCTCTGGTACACTTCTCTCTTTTAGAGCTAAATCACATCCTAATTCTTACTATGATATGTTGACTTCCTCTATATCTCATGGACTTGATGTGTCTACTAGTGATTGGGTAGTTGATTCAGGGGCTAATCATCATGTTAGTTACAATCGTAGCTTATTCAGAGATTTAAGACCGTTAGAACACAACTACGTTACCCTTCCTAATGGTCACACTGTGAAAATAGAAGGCATATGCTACATTCATTTGACTGATGCTATCTCTCTTCCTCAAGTTTTATACATTCCTACTTTTAAGTACAACTTGTTGAGTGTTGCTATATTAACTGATTTACATAATTTAGCTATCACATTCACTTCTGATGCTTGTTATATTCAGGATCGTACTCGAGGATTGATGATTGGTCAAAGTAGTCGTGTTTCAAGTTTATACATTCTCAGTGTCAATTCATCTCATAGAGCTTTATTGACTACATGTACTACCTCTATTTGTTCTAGTCTATATGTTGATAAGGGTATTTGGCATAAAAGATTAGGACATCCATCTGATTATGTTCTTAAGACTCTTTCTAGTTCTTTGTTAATTTCCAAAGTTAAGAATAGTGATAAACACTCTGATTGTTGTCATATTAGCCATTTAGCAAAACAGAAACTACTTTCATTCCCTGTGAGACAAAATATGTGTTCTAAACCATTCAAATTGCTTCACATTGATATTTGGAGTCCTTTTTCTATGCCTACTATTGATGGTTTCAAATATTTCTTGACTATAGTGGATGATTACAGTAGAGCTACTTGGATTTATCTTTTAAAACTGAAATCGGATGTTCTTCATATTTTCCCAAATTTTCTTAACATGATTGAAACACAATATGATTCTAAAGTTTGTTCTGTGAGATCTGATAATGCTCCTGAGTTGCAATTCACTGATTTATTTTTGAAAAAGGGAATTCACTCGTTTCATTCTTGTCCTGAAACTCCTGAACAAAACTCTGTGGTTGAGAGAAAGCACCAGCATCTTTTGAATGTAGCTAGAGCTTTAATGTTTCAATCTGGGTTGCCATTAGAATATTGGGGTGACTCTGTGTTAACATCTGCTTTTCTCATTAATAGAACTCCCTCGGTGGTAATTTAAAATAGTACTCCTTATGAAAGAATCATGAAACAGAAACCAGATTATAGTTTGCTTAGGAGTTTTGGGTGTTTATGTTATAAATCAACTTCTTCTAAACAAAGACATAAGTTTGAAGTAAGGGCACATGTGTGTATATTCATAGGATATCCATCTGGTGTAAAGGGTTATAAGGTTTTAGATATAGAGACACGTTCAATTTCCATTTCCAGACATGTCATATTCTATGAGGATATTTTTCCTTTTGCTTCTTCTACTATCACAGAAGATTCAAGAGATTTCTTTCCTCATTATTCCTCACCTACAACACCCGATGGTTCCTTAGTGCCTTTTATGCACCCATCATCTGATACTCCTCCTCATAGTGATGAGTTATCATCCGTGGTTTCCATTCCCTCTGAATCAAAACCACAAAGACAAAAACGAGCCCCTAAACACTTGCAGGATTTTCATTGTTATAATAATATTCTTACTAATACTACTCCTTATCCTATCAATAACTTTATCTCTTATTCATATCTATCTCATTCCTTCAAAGCTTTCACTAATACTATCACAGAAATACCTATACCTCAAAGTTATTCAGAAGCACGTGAATTTCAGGTCTGGTGTGATGCTATTGGGGTGGAAATTGATCCTTTTGTGAGAACAGATACATGGACAGTTTGTGAGTTGCCTGAAGGTAAAAAGGCTATAGGTTGCAAATGGATTTTTACTGTGAAATATCATCCAAATGGACAATTGAAAGATTTAAAGCACGTTTAGTGGGTAAAGGTTACACACAACAAGAAGGTATTGACTTCTTGGATACATTCTCGCCTGTTGCTAAGATGGGTACTGTGAAACTTCTTCTGGCCATTGCACCGAAATTGAAGTGGTTTCTCAAACAACTTGACATATCCAATGCCTTCTTGAATGGAGACTTGGATGAAGAAATATACATGAAAATTCTGCCTGGTTATTCTAAAATTAGAGGTGAAACTGTCTCTTCCACTGCAGTGTGTAAGCTTCATAAGTCCATTTATGGTCTTAAACAGGCATCCAAGCAATGGTTCTTGAAGTTCTCTAATACTCTCACTCAGTTTGGTTTTGACAAATGTCATGGTGATCATACACTATTTGTGAAGAATGTTTCTGGTACGTTCATGGTAGTGATTGTTTATGTTGATGATATTCTCATTGCTAGTACAAATGAAGCAGCGGCTGACGAACTTACACTGCAATTAAGCCTTTTCTTCAAACTTCGAGACTTGGATCCTCCTAAGTACTTCCTTGGCTTGGAAATTGCTCGTAATACTGAAGGTATTTCCCTTTCTCAAAGGAAATATGTTCTGGATCTGCTTGGTTCTACAGGTTTTTTAGGTTGTACCATGCTCTACTCCAATGGAACCTAACACATCTCTATCTAAAGATGATGGTGAACTCCTCCTGAATTCAAAACCTTATCAAAAATTGGTAGGACAGCTTCAATACCTAACTACAACAAGACCAGATATTGTATTTGCATTATCTAAACTTGCAAAATACTGTTATGCTCCTCGTGACACACACTTGAAGGCTTTACCTCGTGTTCTGCGTTATTTGAAGGGAACAGTGGGTCAAGGTCTCTTATATTCTGCTGAAGCTTCATTAGATGTTCGTGGTTTTACGGATTCTCATTGGGGTTCTTGCCCGGATACTCGTCAATCAGTTATAGGATACACCATGTTCATTGGAAACTCTCTAGTCACATGGAAATCAAAGAAACAGAACACTGTTTCTATGAGTTCAGCAGAAGTTGAATATAGAACCATGGCTATGGCTACTAAGGAGCTTATCTGGTTAAGTGGTGTGATGCAGGAACTTCATGTTCCCTTCTCTCTTCCTGCTTACTTGTACTGTGATAACACTTCATCTCTTCACATTGCAAGTAACCTAGGTTTTCATGATCGGACAAAACATATAGAAAGGGATTGTCATAAAGTCCGTGAGAAAATTGCAGATGGTCTTTTGAAGACAATGTATGTACGCCGTCAAGATCAATTGGCTGATATATTAACTAAACCTCTGCATCCAACTCCTTTCCGAGAACTACTTAGCAAGATGGGAGTACACAATCTATATTCTCCAAACAGCTCTGTATTGCCATCTTGAGGGGGGGCTATTACTATAGTCCGGTCCAATGTATATAGTTGGTTCAATTGTAAATAGATTGGTTTAGTGTTTTTGGTTATTTACAAATCAATTGTATATAAACTCAGTTGTACATTGTTGATGAATTAAGAAGAAGAAAACAGTTTTGAACTTTTGGTTGTTATACTGTTACTTCTGATGCTTGTTTCAGTCTCCTCTTATTTATATATGAACAAACTTATTAGAGAATGAACAAACTGAGGTGAGAGTCTTTATGCCTTATTCTCTTTTAATCATTGTTCCATGCTTGACAGGTTTCACTAATTACGTTGTGAACTTCTAATATTTGACTTTCAGGTTAATCGAAAACTTATAAAAGAACAAGACACTTGGCGGAAGAAGGCCAAGGAAATAGAAGAAAGAGAAACTACATCGCTACGATTAAAAGACGAGATGATAGTTAATCTTGAAGAACAGGTAAGCTTCTATACTCATTGTGGGTTTGCGTGATATATATGTGTAAAAGTGAATGCATTTGTCATTTTACAGGGTGGTGACACCCGTTCAACTACCACTTCGTATGCACTTTCTTCATGTTCTTTTCATGTTTATTAGTGAGATATGTGTTTCTATATAGTTTGACGTATATGTTTCTTCTGCTTCGTGTGTGTGACTGTATGGTTGCTTAAATATTCCCCAGGGCTATGGTTCGTTGCATTACTTTGAACTCAAACAGCATAGCAGCTTTGACAAGCTGCCGTAATGCGTTTACAACGGTCAAGCACTTTCTCTTATCTTTGTTTAGTACCAAACATGCTTTTTTATGTGTTGTAACAATGACTAGATTTTTCTTTATTTGCTTTTCAGGTTGCTAATCTTGGCTTATATGCGATTGCTTTAGTAGTCTTTGGCGTTATTAAGGCCGGATCAAGAGAAAATACCGAAATCCAAGTTACATACTTTGTGTTTACTTCTCCAATATGTACTGCTTAGAGTAAGCATGTTCTCTCTAAAACTGTTATCACAATCGGCTGCTGCTTTGTGGTCATATTTCTTATGGGGACAAAAGAGCCAAAGTGTGTATATATGCACAGTTATTTAAATTATCGATTTTAACAAGAGATTTGTACAGTTGTGTGATATATATGTGTAAAAGTGAATTCATTTGTCACTTTACTGGGTGGTGACACCCGTTCAACTACCACTTCGTATGCACTTTCTTCATATCCTTTTCATGTTTATTAATGAGATATGTGTCTCTATATAGTTTATGTGTTTGGTGTAGGTTTTTTTGGTTCTAAATTTTTTTGCTCTAATATTTTTAAAGTTCATATATTGTGGTTCTAGGTTTTTAGTTTCCACAATAATAAATATTCAATAAATAAAAAATTATCTTTCTTGAGTAACAAGAGCTAGAAATAAACTTAGAATACGATTGGTTTAGTTTTAATGTTTTGAATTTTTTTTGCTCTTTAGAGCAACGAAAGTCATTACCAGTAAACTTCTAAATTTATTTTTGGCTCTCACGGTTCTAAAAAACCAATTTTTTATTTATTGAATATATATAGATGCAAAAAGCTAAAACCTTAATGTAGAGCCAAAATTTATGAAATTTATAAAAGTAAAATCTTACACCAAAAAATATATATCTAAATACATACAATAAAATAAATAAACAGCCAGAAAACCTAAAAGAAAAAAATTCAAAATTACAGTATTAGCCGATGACACCTTAAGTTTTGTTTTAAGAAAACCCTAACCGTTGTTGAGGTTGGTCAGTTTGATCTCACAGATCATTTGTGAGACCCAACTTTGATTTTTTAATCAATTTCGAGGCTCATTAAAATAATTAAGACAAAATTTTGAATTTGAAGTAGATGAAAAAATCTGGTGAGAAAATAAAAAAGAGATAAATTTATCTCAACCTTATACCTAGTCTTAGTCCTATCTATTTTATTTCCTCTTATTTCCATGCAGCCTAAGTTTCTTTCTCTTCCCAAGTTTTCAATCTCGAAACCTAAAACAAATTGTTCTATCGCCGAAGTTTTTAGAGCCAAATACGAGAAACTCATACTAGTAAGGAAACTAGCCTGACTTGCCTACTTTGTGGAAAACCATGATTTGACAACTCGTAATCTATTCGTAATTTTTGCAGATCTGGATAGATTTTATTTATAGGAGTCAGTAGCTTCAAACCGTTCATTGGTCTGAGTTGTATTGAGTAAGATATTTCGTGTTTAAGGTAAGGTGGTGAATCAGTTTTTGTGTTCATATTTAGTAGAAATATAAGAATTGTTGTCTAATATATGTTATCGACTTGGCATGTTAGGGGCACTTATCTGACAATATCTATTCATAAATTGTCCTTAAACATGTCCAGTCGAACACATATTCATAAAAAAATCATAAAAATTCTCTAAGTCTGAAACAAAGAACAAATTCGAGCTCTTACCTTAAACTAAACATTTCTCTCTCGATACAACTCCGATCGAAAATCGGTTTGAAGCTACAAAATCTTCACAGAAATCTTTCTCGACCTATAAAAAACACGATAAGAGGATCAGTGACTGAACAGTTATGGCCCCCGAAAGTAAGCAAATCAAACTTATTTTCTTACCAGATTGAAGATTCCGTAAGTGGCATTATGAATTTTGGAAATGGAGAAAATGACTTGGAATTTTGAGATTGAAAACGTGAATAGAGAAAGAAGCTTAAGCAGCGTGAAAAATAAAAGAAAGTATGAGAGATATGGCGAAGACTAGATATATGGTTGAAATGATCTTTTCTCTTCTTTATTTCCTCAACAAATTTCCCCTTACTTCAAATTCAAATTATAACTCTTATTGGGTTTTATGGACCACAAATTTGGTTCGCAATTTCATATTTAGGTCTCACATTCTTTCCAAAAGTTTGATAAGTCATAGTTAATGAGATTAGCTAAGTTTGATCAGTTCAACGATTATACATGAAATAATATAAGATATAAACAAATTGTAACAAATTCGGTTTTAAAAGTAGAACAACTCCTTTTTTTAAACTTCAACTGTAGGCTTTGTTAATTATATGGAAACATATCATCCATTACAACAGCACGTAAAAACCTAAGACAGGAATCATACATACACCAGTTAACAGATTTGGTAACAATTATCCTAGCCAGCAGATCAGCACATGAGTTTGCATCACGTGAAATCAGAGTAAATCGAACATCTGAAAACTGATGACTCCAATGATGGATTGTCTCAACATATCGTTGTAATCTTAAATTTGGCCGATATACTGTGAGCGATCGGTATAAGATAAGATTGTCTCCTTCAAAGATTAAATCCTCGAACCCTTTAGTCCATGCTGCTTGCATAGCCCAAACCAATGTTGTAGCTTCAGCTTCCTCCACCGTAAACCTACCATGAAACTTCCCCATACCGCAATGGATTATATCCCCATACTATCTCGGAAAATATATCCCAATCCAGAACATACCTGTCCAGGATAATGGGAAACATCCATATTGCACTTTATCCAGCCTATATGCGGACGTTGCCATTGCTTTGGTTGTCGTTGTACCGTATTGGAATGGACAGATGTTGAATATTGATTAATGGAGTTGGCTTCCCTGTTTAACCATTCTTGCACATCTGTTGTTGCTTTGTTTAGGGTATCTTGGAACGACCAGTGATGGTGGTTATAAACCAAATCAATTCTATTCTTCCATAATCTTCCAAATTGGAAGATAACGATGTAAAGGTTGAAGAGACATTGTTGTGGCCAAATCCAAGATATGACTTATCTTATTGAGGAGCGACACTGTATTATCACTAATGATGTTTGTTGGGATCCCTGAAGCCCTCCACATAGCCAACAATTCCATACAACCGAAAAATGCATGCTCAGCCGTTTCAAACCTTTGACAGCAGCGAAGATAGGTTTGTGGTGCATTTATATTACGTCTCTGCAAGTTCTCTGCAACACCAATAGCACCAGAGCAAACACGATACAAAAATGTCATAAATTTGGTTGTATAGGCAATTTCCATAGTTGTATAGGAATCTCCATCGCATGTGCAAGCAGAGGTTGTCGGGAATGTCCATCAGTCCCTAATAATGTAGCTAAATGGTATCCCGAACGGAATGTATATATACCATCTGGTGTACCATTCCAAATAATTGAATCTTTAGAAGGTATATTTGGAAGATATAACTTACGAATTGGCACATGGTCTTCCGGTGCTATGTAGTTGCGTAGTGCTTCGTCATCCCACTGATGTGTGTCCGGATTGATTAAGACCTCAACTTTAACTGAATGGCGATATATTGTCAGTATTTTTGCTGGCCGTGGAGGATCAAATGGAAGCCATGGATCAATCCCAATAGATGTTGATGTACCATCTCCAATCTGGATTTGGATACCTTTTAAGAGTAATTCTCGACCACACCTTAATGATGACCAACCATAAGACGGTCTTGCTCCACATTTAGCATCCAACAATATTTATTGTGGAAAGTATCTCCCTTGTAAGGTTCGATAAAGTAGGCAGTGTTGTCGTTGTAATAATTTCTAGACATGGCTAGCAAGCAATGCTTGATTAAAAAGGCTAAGATCTTGAAACCCAAGACCTCCTCGACTTTTACTTGTTGCAATTTTCTTCGAGGCAACCCAGGAGATTTTTTAGTTTATCGCCGTAGATCCCCACCAATACTTGGCTAGCATTCCGTTGATCTCTTGGGTAATTGGAGCCGGCAATCGAAAGCAATTCATAGTGTATACTGGCAACGCATATGCAACTGATTTTAATAAGGTTTCCTTACCAGCATGAGACAAGTATTTATTCTCCTAAACATTGAGTTGGGACTTGACTTTATCAATTATATACTGTAATTTATGTTTATTTCAGCGTGTAAATTGTTCAGGGAGACCAAGGTACTTATCACACCCACCAAGTTTCGTAATCCCTAGAAATTGTTGGATGCGTTTTCTTGTCGGAGTATAAACACGACGCCCAAAATTAATTGAAGATTTTGACATGTTCATACTCTGTCCGGAAGTATCCTCATAGACTCTAAACATATGCTTAAGTTGTATAGCATTTTCCATATAAGATTTAATAAAGAAGAGTGAGTCATCTGCAAATAAGAGGTAATTAATGACTGGTCCAGTTCTTAATTTAACTCCTTTAATATAGTCCTCCCGTTGTGCCTTCATCATCAGGGAATTCAATACGTCAGAGCATAAAATAAACAAATATGAAGAGAGCGGATCACCCTGTTGGATACCACACAATAGACTGAAATGACGATATGGCGAGCCATTAACTAGTATTGAATACAAGACAGATGAAATGCAATCATAAATCCAACTGACCTATTGAGGATGAAATCCTTTTTTAATAATGACCTCCTATAAAAAGCGCCACTCAAGACGATCATATGCCTTACTAATATCTGTTTTGACTGCCATATGGTTTTTGGATACCTTAGTATCTACCCGTAATGAATGTAAAACTTCATGAACCATCATTATGTTATCCATAATATATTTGCCCAGGATAAATGCTGCGTAGAATAGCTCCTTTTAAATCTAATGCAACAACCTTTATCGAAAAAAAAAATTTAGATGTCGCCATTTAAAATCATATATAAATATATACTAACTGTATTTAAAATTATAAAATATATATAATAAAATTACATATAATTTAATGTAGTTTTATAATATGAACATGAAACTACACAAAAAATTTAGAATATGAATGAGTATACGATATATCCTTATAGGATAACTATTTGTAATGACAACTTTTTAAGATTGAATTTCTATGCTTTTATGAATTTTTATCCGATTAAAATCTTAACTCTGCCACTTACATTTTGTATAACCTAACATACTAGCTTAATACCCGCGCTACACAGCGGGATAAATTTGTAAATGAATTTTGTTAAAATAAATATTACGATAGAAATAATAGAAATCTTTTTCAGAGAAATCAAAAGAGAAAATGAAGCAAAGGGAAAATGGTGACAATCAATAAGCAAAATGCAATAGCGTCGAGAATGCTACAAAACATACGCTTCGACTCTCAATATAAATTCAAACTTGTAAGAATATAAATATTTTTGTCAATTGTATAATAACTTGTATTCATGATTTTCAGATTCCTAAATTACATATTTTTCAATGTTAATTACTCTTGTTGGAGAGCATGGTCATGTAATCTCATCTCATTATACGATAATATTCTGTTCCACAAAAAACTGCATAATGATCCATCCAATTGTAGTAAATGGGACAATATAGATGTTTGAACTTGATGATAATGGCACATGGTGATGCTCTCTATGCAACAGCTTCAATAGCTTCAAACAATCCTTGACAGGTTCCTTCCTTACAAGGTGATGGTCCCTAGTTCAATCACGTCTTGGAAATAATACATCTTCCAAGAAAGAGAGTCTTAACTCTATTGGTAGTTCAAGCCACACTTTACACCCTTTGGAGGGAAATGAACAATAGGTTACACAAAAACATTGCCTCAGCTATTCCTGAAGTCTTTAATTCGATCGACAGGCTAGTTAAAGACATCTTGCTAGCATCAAGTGGAAGGAGATCATTTGCCTCTATGCTAACGTTTTGGTTCACATATGAATAACCTTCCTGACTTTTGTTCTCTTCTTAATTTTTTTCGATTTTTTTGCTTAAGTAGAGTTGTATTATTAATTAAGCTTATCACCTTTTTGGTCATTAATTCACATCATGATCAACAAAAAAAGATGGTAGTCATAGATATGAAAACATAAGATCTGTATTACATAACATAGTTTCACATGTGAACATGAGTACTTTGACAACAATTAGCAACTCGTAGAGCTAGTATACCTCAGCATGTGCTGGGATGATAATTCTTCTCAATACATGCTTCTGTAATATAAAGCATTTCACCAGCTCGTGGGAGGGAAAACTACACAGACAACATGACATTAATAATCATCCTTGTCAAGTGTAAGCAAATTTATAGGTTGAACTGTTGAGTCTCAGAATAAAAAATACACATCAGCACCTAACAGAGTTTACTTGTTTGAGCTAAACCAAAGTAAAACAAAAACCCTCATCCAAACCACGTTATTGTCACACAAATGGTTTACAAAACAAGAATGTTCAGTCCTAGAACAATAACAAATGTTGTTCTATCCCATTACCAACTTCTTTGTCTTACTTACTACAACCGAACTCAATAATTAAATGTAATCACCGCAGTTAACAAAAATGGATACATGAATGATTAAACAAAAGGCAATATGATTAATAAATAAAGAGAGGGCAGAAATAAAAACCTTAACTGCAGGTTGGGCAACATTTAGAATAGTATTTCCATCATTGATAATAACAATATCTGTAAGGATCCAAGACAAAGACGTTTTTAGAAAAGAGAAAGGGATATAGGGAAATCCACAAGAAAACATAACCCATAAAATCTTTTAAGGGTTTGTATCAAATAAGAGAGAAAGTAGAAGTTTAAGGTCTTACAAACTATAAGATTAAGTTGTGTACCTGAAATGGAACTATGAGTGGAATCAATTCGTAAGAGACTATAGTAATCACAGTACCACTTCCGTTGAGGGTTCGTCTGTTCGATCATCCTCAACATAGATTGGAAGAAAATCTTCATCGTTGGTTAGTCCGGTAAAAAGTTGTTTCAGAGTTAATAACAAAACCACAGATTTATTACCAGAAACAAAGGAGATAGATGTTCTTTTTTTCTTCGGGTTTATAATACAACCTTTTGAATTCAAAGTAGCAAACATATATAGCATGAAAAAAATGGCAAGAACATGAACCTGTTCATTAACTGATATGGTACAACTATGTTCATGGTTTAGAGATTCTACTGCAGAACTTATGATGTCCATTCAATGGCTTCCACGGTAATAAAAAGTTCACTCAATCTAACAAACTCATACACCTGAAGGAAACATAAATGGATTATTGTTACATTAAGCCTCGCAAGAAACACGTTCTTACTGGAGAAAATGAAATAAGAAACATTACCTCGTGACAACTTCTTTCACTAATGATCGCTGTTGAGAAGTACTTCTCAACATTTTGCACTGCAGTACGCATCTAAACATCTAAAACAGTGTAAACAACACTCATTCGTTTTGGAAGATAAAACAGAGATTTGATTTTGTTTTAGCATTAATGTTGAATAAAGAGAAGCTAAAAGTCTTGCAGCACTTGACATGTAAGCACAATCAGGTTCCTCAACAAAGGCGAAAGTGTCCAATCATAATAAAAAAAACAATGCTATTTTTTGCTTTTTGCAAAAGTAACTCACATCGATTCACTCGAGATAACAATAACAAAAGCAAAACAGTTTTGATACATACTATGATAAGGATTGCGATGAAAAATTCTCTTGGATCTCATTCGTATCAGCAAGTATCGATTAAAAACAACATTATTAAACAATTAGACTTCTAAATTAGATTTTGGTAATTGACAGAACCAGAGTAGATACTATACTCTACTAAAATATGAAATCAGAGACGAAGTTTTGATTTTGGTGAGAATTATGGATTAAGAGAAGCAGTTAGTAAGTTACCCGCGAAGGAGGAGGAGTGACAACAAAACTGAGATCAGAGGCGATGGAAAAATGATCAGACAATCTGCCAGTGCGCATTATGGTTTTCTCCCAACCCAAATCGAGTCTTTACCATCATTATCTCTTCACAAATCTTTCTGAAGGTTAATTTGGTGGTGCGGATCCATAATGTTTTCTAGAGAAAAATAAAAAAGAAGAGAGAGAAGAAATAGAGAACTGATGAGAAACGTGGAATCATTCACCAAAATGAAAACCGTATCAGAGAAGAACATGGTTATTCTTATCGTGGAGGCATTCTGTAAATGAGGCGGAAGAAACATTGAAGAAAGAGAGAGGTGACATACGAGGAGAAGTGGGGTTAGTGGAGAATAAAAAAAAGAATAAAAAAAAGAAAAAAAAAAGAAAAAAGAAAAAAGAAACAAAATTTTAGGAAACCTATTTATTTAAGTTTAACAACACGTGTCACAATTTTAGAGTACGATTGTAGTGGTTATTAACTTGTGTATTATACTAATAAGGATTCTTGTTGAGAAGATCTTCCTACGGATTTATCTGTCTCTTTTTCGAATTCTTGTTTAAAATAATATTATCATGATATTTGACATGATAATATTCACTTAATCTCTTCGACCCTTTAACTTCTTGTAACAATGATTATCTTCATGTAACGGTCATATCTTATTATAATTGTCTACATGATAATGAAATTTCAGATTAAAAATAATGTTGAGATTTATAGAATGAAGACCTCAACAAGACGAACCATATAATGTTCATTAGAAACAGAAATAAGACTTTAAACATGATTGAATGACTTACCAATCATTTTTAGATATCAATCAACGATAATAACAAATCTAAAATATCTCTGATTTTAACTGAAAAAAAAATTATCATAACAGAGATAATCTTTAAATCAAAATTAGATGTTTCCAGGAAAAAAATTACCTATCAAATCAAATCATTCACTAATGAGTTCCTATACTAGGTCTTTCTATATTCCTATATAATCCATTCTTTAGGAACTCAAAGTCTTAGAAACAAACCAAATCCTTTGATCGCAGAGAAGATGTACAAAGTTGCAAGAGCATCACAGTATTTGGCGATCACCGGTGCAGGGATCGATGACATCAAACTTTCGAAGAAATCTTGGGTGTTTCCATGGCAATCTTGTACCGTCTTCGATGTTTCTCCGGTCAACTACACTTTCCAAGTCCAAGCCATGAGTGCAGAGAAGCTTCCTTTTGTTCTCCCTGCAGTTTTCACCATTGGGCCTCGCGTCAATGACGATGAAGCGCTTATTCTCTACGCTAGGCTTCTTTCTCTTCACGATCAAAATTCTAATCATGTTAAGGAGCTTGTTGAAGGCGTTATCGAAGGAGAGACTCGTGTTCTTGCTGCTTCTATGACCATGGAACAAATCTTCAAAGGTAAAACTTTCTAGGGTTTTTATATTAGTTTCTAAGGGATTTCAATATGTTTAAGAGGTGTACTTGAATTCATGTCGCTCTGTTTCTTGTTCTAGTTCGTGGTATTGATTGGTTTAAGAAGTTCTCTCTGTTCATTAGAAACCCTAAACTAAACACTTTATACTGTTTTCTAGACACATTATGTGGAAGTTTGTTAATAGAGTTTTGTTGTTTGATTTTGTGGATATGAAGGAACAAAGGAGTTTAAGAAGGAGGTGTTTGATAAGGTTCAACTAGAATTAAACCAGTTTGGTCTCATAATCTATAATGCCAATGTGAAGCAGCTCGTTGATGTGCCTGGACATGAGTACTTCTCTTACTTGGGTCAGAAAACCCAAATGGAAGCAGCAAATCAGGCGAGGATCGATGTGTCTGAGGCCAAGATGAAGGGAGAGATCGGTGCTAAGGAAAGGGATGGGCTTACACTCCAGAACGCAGCTAAAATTGATGCAGAGTCTAAGATCATATCGATGCAAAGGAAAGGAGAAGGGACAAAGGAAGAGATCAAAGTGAAGACTGAGGTTAAAGTGTTTGAGAATCAGAAAGAGGCTGATGTGGCTAAGGCCAATGCTGAGCTAGCTATGAAGAAAGCTGCTTGGACCAAGGATTCTCGGGTTGCTGAGGTCGAAGCAACCAAAGCAGTGGCTTTAAGAGAAGCTGAGCTTCAAACTCAGGTCGAGAAGATGAACGCTTTGACTCGCACTGAGAAACTCAAGGCCGAGTTCCTTAGCAAAGCTAGTGTTGAGTATGAAACCAAGGTTCAAGAAGCGAACTGGGAATTATACAACAAGCAGAAGCAAGCAGAGGCGGTTCTATACGAGAAGCAAAATCAAGCCGAGGCACAGAAAGCTGAAGCAGACGCAGCGTTCTACGCAAAGCAGAGAGAAGCAGAGGGACTTGTCGCTTTAGCCAGTGCTCAAGGGACTTATCTCAGGACACTCCTAGACGCTCTTCACAATGATTATTCTTGCCTTAGGGACTTCTTGATGATTAACAATGGCGCTTATCAAGAGATTGCCAAGACTAATGCTGGTGCGGTTAGAGACTTGCAGCCCAAGATTAGTGTTTGGAACAATGGTGGAGAACAGGGAATTGGTGGTGGTGGAAATGGCAATGCTATGAAGGATATAGCTGGACTTTATAAGATATTGCCTCCAATTCTCGATACGGTCTATGAGCAGACTGGAATGCAGCCACCGGCTTGGGTCGGCACTCTACGTGGTGCAGAGGCTAAGCAAGTGGGACCGCCACAACAGCTTAGAGGTTGAGGTTTGGATTGTGACGTGGTTTGGAAACTTTGCTTATTATGTTTATGAAAAATTTAGGTTCTAACCATTGGAGTAGTTTAGTCAAGTCAACCCTTATAAGATATATCTCAAAAACAAAATGAGTAGTTTCTTGGAAGTGACTTGAAGTTTTATTTTGTAAGATATTTGTGAAAAAGTCTTTCTTTCTTCTTTCCTTCCTTTTTAAAAACAATTTCTAAATAATATCAACATTTGTCTAGTCAAATTTGCGTGCAAACAAATTAATTGTAAACATAAACTTAGTCATGGTTATCGTTCCATGTAATCTATCAAACTATGAAGGTACTACATACATCTTTGTACTTAGGATTCGGAATTTTTGGTTCAGTGTCTAGTTTTATGTATATATAATTTAAAACTTTTGATTTAGAAATTTGTTTCATCTACAAACATTGATATATAATGTAACTAAATTGACAAAAGAAACACAAAAATTGAAGAAAGAAACGTTCTACATCTAAATATGGATAAATTCAGAATTATGTTTAGATTATAGGGAGGTCTACATTAATTTATTGTGTAGTGAACATCTTTCGTTAATTTTCAATAAAATATTAAAATTTGTAGTGAGGCAAAATCTACCCCAAAAAAAAAAGAAGAAAAAAAAGTCAAGAATGAAACATTCTTCATTAATTTACTCGTTTGTGAAATTTCATCAACTACCCTCTAGCAGACAAAGTCTTGTAATATGTATATATATAGACACAATCTGTCTGAAACCAAAATCATTCAATTATATTCATTAATCTAAAGATGTTCAAGGTTGCAAGAGCGTCACAATATTTGGCGATCACCGGTGGAGGGATCGAAGACATCAAGCTTTCGAAGAAATCTTGGGTGTTTCCATGGCAATCTTGTACCGTCTTCGATGTTTCTCCGGTGAACTACACTTTCAAAGTTCAGGCCATGAGTGCAGAGAAGCTTCCTTTCGTTCTCCCTGCAGTTTTCACCATTGGCCCTCGTGTGGATAACACTGAAGCTCTTATTTTGTACGCTAGGCTTATCTCGCCTCACGACAAAGAATCTAATCACGTCAATGAGCTTGTTGAAGGTGTTATCGAAGGAGAGACTCGTGTCCTCGCTGCCTCCATGACCATGGAAGAGATTTTTAAAGGTATACTATTTGTGTCGCCTATAGATTGTTTTCAGCCAATAACATTACTCAAGTTTGTGAATTACCAAATTTGAAGCTGTTGGGACAATTGATAGTCAGTGTGGTGGCTCATGACCTTTATCTTTCTGATGAAGCATTATGACTAAAATTATTTGAATCTATGGATTTGAAGGGACAAAGGAATTCAAGAAGGAGGTTTTTGATAAGGTTCAACTAGAATTAGACCAGTTTGGTCTCGTTATCTACAATGCTAATGTCAAGCAGCTCGTTGATGTACCTGGACATGAGTACTTCTCTTACTTGGGTCAGAAAACCCAAATGGAAGCAGCAAATCAGGCTAAGATCGATGTGTCTGAGGCCAAAATGAAGGGAGAGATTGGTGCCAAGGAACGGACCGGGCTTACGCTCCAGAACGCAGCGAAAATTGACGCGGAGTCGAAGATCATATCGATGCAAAGGCAAGGACAAGGGGCAAAGGAAGAGATAAAAGTGAAGACTGAGGTTAAAGTGTTTGAGAATCAGAAGGAGGCTGATGTAGCTAAGGCCAATGCTGAACTCGCTATGAAGAAAGCTGCTTGGACCAAGGACGCTCAGGTGGCTGAGGTTGAAGCAACCAAAGCAGTGGCTTTAAGAGAAGCTGAGCTTCAAACTCAGGTCGAGAAGATGAACGCTTTGACTCGTACAGAGAAGCTCAAGGCCGAGTTCCTTAGCAAAGCCAGTGTTGAATATGAAACCAAGGTTCAAGAAGCGAATTGGGAATTATACAACAAGCAGAAGCAAGCAGAGGCGGCTCTATATGAGAAGCAAAAGCAAGCCGAGGCACAGAAAGCTGAAGCAGACGCAGTGTTCTATGCAAAGCAGAGAGAAGCAGAGGGACTTGTTGCTTTAGCCGGTGCTCAAGGGACTTATCTCAGGACACTCCTAGACGCTCTTCAGAATGACTACTCTTGCCTTAGGGACTTCTTGATGATTAATAATGGCGCTTATCTGGAGATGGCCAAGACTAATGCGGGTGCGGTTAGAGACTTGCAGCCCAAGATTAGTGTTTGGAACCACGGTGGAGAACACGGGGTTGGTGGTGGTGGTAGTGGGAATGCTATGAAGGATATTGCTGGACTCTACAAGATGTTGCCTCCAGTACTCGATACGGTCTATGAGCAAACTGGGATGCAGCCACCGGCTTGGATTGGTACCCTACGTGGTTCGAAGTCTTAAGTAAGCAACACGGCCTCAACAGCTAAGTGAGGTTCTGGTCATATATTTCGTTGTTGAAGATATATCCGTGAATATGTTATGTTTTATTCTTTAATCCTGTTGGAAACTTGCCTACTGTTTGAAGTTTGAGTATGTCCTTAAATGTAATCGTGTTTGTATATATTGAAAATGAAATAAAGTGAGAGGCATAATGACTGGTGTCTAGCTAACATACGGTTTACTTATTTTTAAGTCTACGCTAACTGTAGTTTTACCCTTTGGAATGCTCGAGACATCAAAGTCTAGTAGAGACCAGTGATTGGAGAAGTAAATTGGCAGAGAAAGGCTTTCTTAAAAAGCTATATATATTACAAACCTAGCCTCAAACAAGCGGAAACCTAGAGAGCAGAAGCAAAATAAGATATTTGAAAAGAAATGGGCAGCTCACTGATATATTTAGATTACGGTCTCTCTTTATGATCCCCAGTTTGGAATGTTGGCCGTGGCTTCGTTTACCATCTTCACGAGTGTTACCTGCCAACACACAAATGAAGAGAACTTAGTTGGGTTTGTTTGTAATCATCTGCCGGATGTGACAATGTAAATCATATGCAAGACTGGCCAAGCCTAATCCTAACACCCGGCTTGCAGGCAGGCCTGTTTCGCATTTGAGAAAATCAGGGCTGACCGGACTCAGCTTTTGTCAGCTTCCAATCCCTTTTGGGTCAATCAGGCTGGGCAAATCCCAACAACAACTCTAGCAATATGTAATGTGTTTTCAGAAAAATGTAACATACCACACTCTGTGGAACACCAGGTGGAGGCATGGTAAGGTTCTTTGGTGGTGCTGTTCTATCATACGATCTTTTGTCAAATCTCCATTCCCCAATTTTCCCATATGTTAAGTGACCCTGAAATCACCACAGTCATTCTTTTACATTCTCTCCTGTCGATTTCAAATCTACCTTGTAGACAGAACTGCTATAATCATGCCATTCTCAATAAATCAAGTCAACTAATTTGTATTCATTATTTGCCTTTTGTTCTTAAATCATAATTGGGATTTTACCTTCATATCATAGTCACATCCATAAGTGTAATGAATTATGTACTTGTCACCAACCTCTGTATCCCATGGAGGCTGATTCATTACCAAAAAGACCACTCTTTAGTTAGTGCATCGAAAAAATCTTATCCACGTAATAGGCAACAGCACATGGACTTAATGAGCTCCAGGCAGTATCTATTTTAGTCTCCTGAAACTAGTATAAACAAGGGAAGTAACTGCATTTCAATTTTTTAAGATGATGATATACTTTTGCCTCTATTCATAAATCATAACCGCCACATGCATACAACAAAATGTGTGTGTAGGGTTCACCTGAATCATGAAGTCTTTGTGTAGAATATTGCTGACACCATGCAATGCAGATGAGACAGCATAAGCATACCTACACTTCCACAAAAGGTAACGAATTTTGTTGTTAAGTCAACTCAATCAATAATCTAAACAAGGCATTCGATATAAGAACTTATTTAACAGAAAGATTTGTTTACATTTCAAGAACCCATCCAAAAGCTTTGTCTGCTTCAGGATCCTTCTTCATAGCCAAAGAAACATTCATCCACGTTGGAGCAATCTTCTTCAAAGCTTCCTAGAGAACCATAACATATAAAGTCTTTAGAGAGACGCCCTTTACTAAACTGGATCCCAAATTGTTCTTTCTATACAACAAACAAGTTGAGAACCAAACAAACAAAACAAAGCAGACCTTTCCCACAATGACAGGAGAGTTTCCTATCGGATCGATATTGGTTACAGGTCCTCTGGCTTCTGAATAATACTTCCTCAACACCTTCTCATACTTTTTAGGTTCGATGTAAAAGAAAGGAAATGCAGCTCCACGCCCATCTGTAGCCAAGTTTGGTATAGGTTTGACAATGATGTGATCAGGTTCAGACATCAAAATATAACTGCCACACAACCAAAACATATTCAGCACAGTAATCTCCCGTATAGTTAATACCATAAACAAGTGTAAACATCAAAGCATTGTATTACTCTTCTTTAATGTCAGTTTGTTGAAGCCACTGAACAAATGCCCATGGCCTGTTCAATACAACATAACCCTGTATACAAATTCAAAAATCTCACTCGAATCAAAAGTTCAATTTCTCCGAACAAAGTATAAACTCAATTTCGAAGGATCATTACCTGATCCACCCCAGACGGTAAAGGCTGAGCAACAAAAGTAGGAATCTCATCCATATGTTTATCGGGTTTACCGGAATGTAAAATCCGGGTAAAGCCACCCATTTCGGATCCGGGTCCAGCAGAAGCCTTAACCTTTTCGAACCAATAGTACATAACTCTACATTGCCAAGTATTGTAGACGGAATTAGACGCAGTCACCGCCGTGTGGAAGAGCCGCCTCTTGTTGTTCCCATCGCGGATTCTGGATCCGCCGCCACGTGGCAATTCAATGACTGAGTCAACGGAAGAAGAAGATCGGCCGGGGAAACCTTGCTTGAGAGGAGCATTAGCGGAGATGATGATGTTGTAAGTAATGAGAGCAACGGAGAGAATTATGAGAAGTGGGTAGAACAGAGTTCCACCGCAACCCATTTTTGATCAAAATTCAGATTGAGATTGAAAGCAGAATAAGTTTGGTTGTTCAAAGTCGTCGTCTTCTTCTTCTGCTTTATTCTCTAGTAGTTGCCAATTGGTGACGACGAAGAAACGAGAATACAAAAATGGCAAATTGTTTCTCTCTACTTCTTTTTTAGTTCTTCTTACTACTATTTTTTTTTCTTTGCCAACAGTTTTCTTACTACTACTCATGATCTTTAAATAACATTTTAACTAGATAAAAATTAACATAGAATAGTAAAAATATTATTTAATTTGCAACAAACTAAAATTTTTGAAGCATTTCCTAAATGGAGATAGAGATAATAAATCTCAAATAGATATGCTGCTATACAATTATGCAATTGGGCAGTGGTTAGTGGTAAATCTATTTAAAAATAAGTTATTAAAGGTAGGCGTATATGCATAACCAAAAATCGAGTCCCATCGCCTACAAAATTTATGTAGGAATTTGGCTAATGAGCCAGTCATTATGGCTCAATATTGACATTGAAAAAAAAAAAAAAAAAATTTGATATCCTCCTATTTAGTTTAGCTATAATTACAATTTACTTTTCCGGCCAATGTGATTGTAGGTTCGGTGTAAAGAGGGTTCATGCTATATAAATTAGGCAATAGGATTTATAATGATATTGATAGATCAAAGACTTTAATATAAAGAGATTTACAAGATTTCCAAACTAAACTGCAAATATTAATCGTTTTCGTTACCAATACATAATGTATAAAGCTTAACTTCATGTGGTGAAGACATGAACACACTAGCACAAACCATTGAATTTATGAGATGTGAAAGAAACACAAGTCATGTAGATGATTGGGTTTGTATTCCAAAAGATAGAAAGGATATGTATGTGCAGAAATATATATAAAATCTTTATCTTCGAATCCTATGTACATTAATATATACGAATCCTGCTAAAGAAATCGATTTTGGCTTCCGGTTCAGGTAGTTCTATTAGAAACAAGCTTAATGAACCTCTAAACTTTTATCTTAATTTGGAAAAATCTTCTAAAAACATATTTCATATGTAATTTAACCAGTAATTTTTATAAGTGTTCAAACGAATTCTGGGTCAATCGGAAAGTAAACTGAGATTACATTAATGGTGGAAACTAGACCTCTGACATTTCGGGTTTCAGTTCACGTTTCTTTTCAGTTTTGGGATTTTGGGTCTAATAATTTATGATCCATTCGGGTATTTCTATTTTTCAGGTTTTGTTCGATTCGGATATAAATTGGATTCGAGTTCGGATATTTTACATATAAATTCATATAAAAATTCAAAAATAGTAAAAAATTAATATAAATAAGTTTTAAAAGCTTAAATTTAACAAAAAAATATATTGGATATCCATTCGATTCTAGTTTTTCGAGTACATAAATTTAAAACTCATTCAAGTATTTCATCGGACTTGATTCAAATATAACTCCTCCTTTTCAAGTCATTTTTGATTTAAGTTTCGGGTAACGGATTTTATGACCAAAACTAGTGTAAACTAATATAAAGAAAAGTAAGGGTAATGTGGTCCTACTCATGCCCTAAAAGTCTGATTATATGGCTATCAAAATCAACTTTTAACTTAGTCTCACTCTCCTCCTCTATAGTTTTTTTGTCAACATTTTTTTTTTGTCAACGACAATATAAAACTACAATAGCCACAATAGCCGATCCATTACTCAAATCACTACTTAAATTTTGTAGACGGCATCGGCATGACTCAATTCCTGATTGTACATGTATGGGTACACTTACCACCAGCCTCCCTCTCCTCTATAACTCAGCACTTTTATATTTATATAGAGAATATATGCACTTGCGTTTATAATAGACTGCAAAATCTGAATATGTTGGGTTGCGGGGGAAAATAACATAAACTAGAATAGATGGAGATGTTTTGGTTAACACCATACCATTGACACAAATATCAAAAGCTCACAGAATGAATTACCAACAGAATCAAAAAATTGAACTATATCATTCTTCAAAAGTGTGCTTTCCACTCTTAGCTTTTGCGCCAACAATATCTCACTCTCTCTGCATAGACATCATCACATCTTTTTAAGTATACACAAACCAGATGAATCTCTTACTTTTGTTTAAGTGAAGTTTTGATTGATTTTGTTTTACCTTCTGACGTTTCGACTCTGGAGGTGACGGTGGTTTAGGTCTCCGACTTGAATCCACTCGCTCTACACCTTCCTCTTCCTGCACCTCAAATTTATTCACAATCCAACACTCATTTATTCATTCGTGTATTCCCACAGTTTTACCATTTATCAGATCATGATCATATTAACCCTCAGGCATGCGTATGGTTCATCACTTCTACTCCTACTTATCTACAGAGCCCAAAGTTCATATAGATAAATCCCGTTTCACTATTCAAACCCTCCAACACGAATTCCACAAGTCAATGACATGTTACATACGCTTATAAAAACATAAAAATGTACAAACGTGAACTATTGAAAGGTACCTCTCCTGAAGAGGCTTGTCTATTGCTATCGCTGCCTCTGCTTGTAGCAGCTTCACCTGCACTTGAGGAAGGTACGTTTTGTGATATAAACGGCATGATCTGCTGAAGAACACTTGATATGAAATTCCCTTCATCCGTCCCAGTTGCAGGCTCTGCTTGTGGGTTTGCAACTGCTTCGTTTGTTTCTGTGGATGCTCTGGCCGGGTTTGCTGCAACCTGAGGCTCCGAGCTTCCTACTTGGGCCTGTTCTCGACGAGACAAGGGCCTCAAAAACTGATGGATTCTGTTCCTCAACTCAGACAAACCTAGACCCCCAGGAGAAGAACTGCTATCACCTACATGTTCAAAGTCAGAGAACCAAACATTTATGATATAGCCTGTCTTTAGGTACGCAACATCTACCTGGTCTAAGAAGATCAAAGCCAAAACAGCAAAGGGAAATCTCAAATCTAAAAAACACTTCCAACAACAATTCAACAGAACAGGGTCCAGAAATCATGTCAAAACTACCTTCTCTTCCTGGTGTACTGCTCTGTGGCTGCCTAGAGGATTCATCAACAGGCTGATGTAGACCATCCAATCCAGTGGAGCTACGCTCACTTGAAGATACCTGCTGATATCGAGCAACAACGGGTATAACTAAGGCTACAGGATTTCGAGGAGGTTCAGATGGCCCTCTCGTAGAGGGAACAGAATCAGTAATGCTGCTGGGTGGAAAGGGAATTGCCTGTCCAGGGGTTTGTTGTGTAGTACTTTCTTCTCGCTGGTTGGTCCCAGTAGCTGGAACCCAAGATCCTGATATAACATATCACCAAGATTAAATTAAACCAAACTTAATCTGAAGATTTCTAATGTAGCAGAAAAAAAAACAGTGATACTAGGAAATAGCACCTGTACGTATTCTTATCTCAATATTTCTAGGGGCAGAGGCAAGCGATTGTCCAGCAAAAGGACTAGAATGAACTGTTCCTGGTTGTAAGCCTCCAATACTCGTCCCCAGCCTAGAGGAGTGTGACTACAAAAAGTAAATCCGTGGACAAAAAGGTAAGGTTGATAAGGATAAGTTAATAACATACTTGTAACCAAGAGAGAAAAAAAGAATCATACCGGTAATGGATTCCGCCCTGTAGGAGATATGAACACTGCAGGTCCAGCATTAACAACAGCATCATCCTGACATTTAACATAACAAGTATCTTATAGATGCGTGGGAATATAATATTCCTTGAACAGAATTATATGCAAACCAACGCATCATAAAAATATGTATCAGACTTATAATATGTAGCAAAAGTGTACATACAGGTGTTTGTCCCAAACGGAGCATCATGGTGGCACGGCCAAGCTCCAGAAGTGATATGCCTAGGTTCTCCAAGAGGGATCCTGATTGAAGCATGTTTGACTGGCACAATCGTCGGCTGGATGGATCGGTAACATTTACATGATCCTCGAGCTGCCTTGAGAGATTCTACAGAAGAAAGATACAAAATGATTTGTTTCCACGGGTTTAATAACCAATGCCAACTCAAGACAATAGAATAAAAAACTGTATGTCGCTAATGTTTGACTACCCTGACTGACTTTATTCACGTTGCAACACTCACAAAAGGATTGTTTCCAGGACACTAGAAGTAGGAAACTATAAGCATACGGGCCTTAGTGGTTTCTTCTAAAATGGTGAAATAATTTCCAATAACATTGGTCAAGACTGGTCGTAATAAGCAAAGACATGAGTGGCTTTCTGAAAAGACTGCATGAGACAAGTAAAAGAGCATACAGATAAGCAATCTGCTACTTCACCAATCAACAATTGCCTTGTCGATTGCAGTACTTCTGCCAAATGTGATGGTCTAGGGATCCGACTCTCTCCAGTAGTAGAACCAGAATCTTGCACATTGCCCATTGAGTTCTCAGGATCTTGCAAATTATTAGCATTACTACCTGCACAAATCACAGTACTAGTGTTAGGCTCTCTAAATTTGTTCTCAACACAGCCAAAAAAAAATTAGTCTAACCATTAGCAGCAAATTCTTGTCTCAGATGATTCAGATATTCAGATAAGGTTGTCAATGAATCTGGAATCACCTGCAGTGGCAAAAGTATAGCATTCTCGTTAACAAAAACATGATGCACTTTACTCACAAAAATTGTGTGACGAGAAAAATCATGTAAACAGGAGAGCACGTACTGCAGGTTGTGAAGATGTCAAGGGTGTAGACGTCTGATCCACAGCATTGGGTGTGACAGATCGCCCTCCAGTCGAATCTCTGGCAGTGCTAAGACCAGAACTCCGAGACAGCCTCTCATGTAGGGGACCCTGGCAAATAAAGTATAAGTCTCTTACCTCAAATCTGATTTAGAGTAACCCACAGGGAATTATAAGTAATTACCATAGCTTCAATCCCTTCAATACCACCTTCAGGATTAGAGATCCCAAGTGAACCCAGAACAGCTGAAACAATCTGCCAGACATGAAACATAGCTCATAAATAGGATCAGAGCTAATCCAACACACAAGATTGTAAATATGGACTGACCTGACCAAGATCTGAATAGACTCCATCTGCTTGCTCAGCAATGTTGAAGGACCCTACTACAACTCGTGATCGATGACTGCCCTGGCTATCACCAGCACTCAAAGCAGGATCAGCCGCTAAAACAAAAAATTCTCTACTTAGCATTTCGAACTAAAATCTCATAAGAAAAACTTTGGCAAATGCTTAAACTATCATGAGAATAGATATTTCGGAGGTGTTTAGAATCTGTTCATGGGAGCACAAAATTGCAAAGGAACTTAAAAAAAACCTGCATTACTAGTTGAACTCTCTGATAATGGTGGAATAGGTTGTCTGACAACCAAATGCAAGGTGTGGCCATCTTCAACATCTATGGTTACACCCATTAAAGAACTTTATCCGAAAAAGGGAAAAGAAATCACATGCTATCATACAGCTAAAAATGTATTGATAAACAAACTACATCGCATATTCACAAAAATAAACAAACTACATCGCAAACTAAGGTTCACAAAATGAAAGGAAAGTGCTAAGAAAGAATCAAAGGCAATATGCTGGAAATAACAGAAGGATACGATATGCTGATAGGAGTTGATCATCCTTCAAAACTTTTCCACGACATATCAAACGTTGTTGTTCTGTAACAACGCCAGTAACAGAAGCAATTTGCTCCTTCAGTGCAGGAACAGGGACCTGAAATGAAATAAGAAAAACAAAAAGCAGAATAAGAATTAGTGAGAACTGAAATAAGGTATTAGTTACACGGTTTTAGTCAAAATCATTGATATTATAGAAACTTCATTATGCAACACATGGATTCGACAGAAGACACACTTTAAAGGTAGGATGCACAAACTGAAAATAGGTTGAATACGAATTTTACAATACAAACAATAAGAATTCATAATAGAGAAACGACACATTCAAAAAATATATATTACGAAGTGTATCTTACACATTTGTCTACACGTAACGTGTATGTTTGAGAATCCAATGTCTTTATCTTAATCTCAACCATAGCACTGGCGCATTGAGATGCCTCGATCTCACGGACCATAATTTCATCTTTGCCATTGTGTTCCATCCTTTTAAAACCCTTTGATCACCTGGAAAAAGGAAAAATGTATCAACTACATTTAGCTATGTGAGCTGCAAAAGCACCCTAAACAAAGCAGATAAACTATTCCAGAATCAACATTTGATCAAATTGAAGCTAAAAATGACTCGTAAAATGATGAGAGAAACGTTGAAGAAATGTTTCATCCCATTTCCAATCTGTTGAAGAAAATGTTTCATCTTACAAGAAACTCATCCAATTCCTCAATAAAATCCTTCTTCGACGGCACTTAAAATTTTTATCATTCCAAAGAAACTAGTTCAAATCATGTACACATATCTTAAGTAGCAATAACCTCGAAAAAATTCTTAGTTAAATCTAAAAACCCGTCAAGCTGGACTGTGATTATAAAATTCGAGAGGAAAAACCAAATCTTTATCAACTTCAACTCGAGAAAACGTAGAAGAAAACCAGTAAAGATGTGATCATCGATAAACAAGATACGCAAACGCAACTTCGAATAAAAACATTATAGCAAAAAGAAAAAGAAAAATACAGTACAACTGCGAATTGAATCAACTAACAGTCGAGTTCTACGCTATGCGGTGGCATAAAAAATGAGAAGAGTCGATCTAAAACCTATAAAAAAATCGAAAAGGAGGCGAAAAAAGGGCAAAACGAAGAACAGCATGGAGATATTAACAAAGGAGATAAATCCAAACCTAGATAATCGATAGGAGCTGTGGAGAATCGAAATCAGAAGAGGGAGAGGTAAAGAGATTTAACCCTAAGAGTCTCTTCGAAACTCGAAAGAGACGATTCCGCGGCGAAGGAGAGAGTCTGAAAATACGTTTCTCTCAAATAAAATCTGCCTTTCTTCCGATTTTTAATATCTCACGTGAATAAATTTTATTTAAAGTAATTTTGCTAAATTATTATATCACACACTATGAGACAATTTTAAAATAAATGATTCATGATTTTGTTACATGAATAAAGGCGGAGGCCATTAATTTTTACAGATCCTGAGCAATTGTTTCTCCAATATATATCAAAAAAAAAATTAAAAATTAAAGTATTATCGTGTCGTGTTGTGAATAAATCAGAATCGTAGAATATTATTTTATATATTAAAATAGAAGACACTTTCATTTTTGATATGTTATAAATTTTAGGATAAAATTAACCTAAGATTCATAGTTACCTTATACTTTGTTGATCCTTAAGATCGTTATAAATTAGATTACGATTTTCGACAATAAACTCTTAATTACTAGTCTTGCTTTTCTAGAGTTGTGTGTCTTTTCTTCTTTACCTTGTCCTCTTTTATACTCTCTTAATCCACTCTTTTTATTATTAACTAAATGATATCCTGTACGGTTGCACGAGATTATATTTTCATAAAATTTTTGTTGTATACAGTTTTGTAATTTGTATTTTTCATACGTGTCTTAATATATGAATTGGTTTTGATTTAATGGATGGATTCATTTAATATATATTTCTTATAATTTTTATGTGTTGTGATGTTTATTTTGCATGTTATATTTGTCTCAAATTATATATAATTATTACTTGGGTATTATTTTTTAGTTTAAATATATATTAATGTTAATAAATAATCGTCGTTAGTTTTAGGTATGCAATTTTTTACATATTAATGTATTTTTACTCTTTGGTTAATTATATATACACTTATAATTAATATTTGTTTAGAATTTCGAATATAGATTTTATATATGTTTCAATTAAGTGTTGTATATTTAATCTAATATATGATTTTAATATATTATACAAATGATAAGAGAATTTAATAATTATAAATGTAAAATTTATTAAGTTAATATATATAAATAATATATGAATATCAAAAAAATAAAATGTAAAGAATGAAAATTTATAAGCACAAAGTATAATGTCTATAATACATATTTTTTTTATTATAATAGATAGGATGATAACAGATGTTGAGAATAAAAAGAAACAAAAAAATACATATTTACCAAAAATTCTCTTCGAATAAGTAACTCATATCTAGTGTCGAACAAATTTAAAAATCAAATATACAAATCTTGCAAGCCTTGGAAATTTCAACGTCACCATATGTTGGTTGGTGAATTGAAGGACATATGTCTTCAACATATGAATCCATTAAGTCTTTGAAAATTAATGGATTAGTGGGATTGAGATAGCATTTTACACGACGATGAACTTTGAAAAGGTTATCGTATGTTTGCAACACTATAGTTTTGAAAAATGAAGACAAAAGTTTATAACCTTGTTTTTTTGATGATCCTCCGAGACATGCAAGAATAACACCATAAAGATACATTGCATCAATATTGCCTTTTTCTGAAGCGTCTTTCAATAATTTTAATCCTTCATCTCTGTCGTTATCATGGAAATAGCGTACTATACCCAACTTATATAGTGCTTCATGATTCCCATGATTCTACAATTTCCAGTATGTTTGTTAGAGCTGAAAAGAGGGTATATGTCTTGGATTGAATTCTAATTCTTCTAAAAAAAGTCTAAAAAGAATAGGACTTTCATTACATTGAATATGGAATTTTCTACAAACGCATCTAAGGTTACAAACATCTTTCAGAGAAATTGCAGCACAATATGATGCAATTTTTATTAAAAGATCATTAGATAAAAACATTAAAAAAGAAACCATTGGAAATAGAAAATATTGAAAATAACTTACAAAAAGAGGTATACATGTAAAATGAAGAACACAAACATATTTATAATCATGGTATGTGTATTTATCGTCTTCAAGCTATATGTATTTAATAGAATGATAATATTAAAAGAATATAAAAAGAATATTCTATATATTGCGTATATTCTTATTTATATTCATAAATATACTTTCTTATCGTGTATTATTCAAATCATTTTAGGTATATTATAAATAATAATAATGTACAGAAAATATTTTAAGAGAAATTAATAACGGAAAATTAGGAGTTGATATTAAATTGATTATTTACCATAGAGTTTGCAACAAAATATATTTCAAATAAGTATACTATCCTTTTATAAACAAAAAGTAGATGATAATCAATACAAAATATTCGGATGATATAAAAAAACGTTCCGGTTATTTCTACCATATATTTTTTCGATTCATAATATAATTATTTAATTGTAATTTAACATGTAATCAAATTTAAAAATATAATTGGACATGCAAATTATCATTTACAACAAATTATTACTTTGTTTTATTATAATTATAAGAAGATAAATAAAAATTAAATAAACATAATTTATATAGAAACTGATAATAATCGATATAAATAATAGTCATAAATTCATATAACCAAAATAATAAAATCAAAAAATGATCTGATACATTATATATTCTTTTACTAAAATCCAAGAATATACGGTATAAAAAGATTAACTTCATGATCCCATAGACAGATGCTACATGATGACTTAGTATTCATATCTGCATTAGCACCATACATATGCCTATATTATTGTTATTCAAGAAATCAGAAGTTTCTGCATTGCAAAAACATTTGTCTTTGGAGTATTTAGCTTTAAGTTGTAGCAAAACCGTTTGTGCACGCCACATAACATATTTCTCTATCCTTGCGTGTAATATCTCAAGATGTTTTAAAGTTTCGGATATTAGAGGCTTGATCAAAACAGAAAGGACTTTAAAACCTTCTTGTTTTGCTCTACCACCAAGATATATGAGAATGATTCTGTATAGATAGATAGTCTGAGGAAGAAATCTTTGAGCAACTTCATCTAACAATATTTATTCTTCAGCTTTACGGTTGTCAAAGAAATAACATACTATTCCCAAACGATACAATGCTTCAGGGTTTCCATTGTTCTGTAGTCGTTGGTACCTTCTATAGTAGATTTGAGGAGAATCAAAAGCATGTTGGAAGAGATCATCTATTAGAGAAACTCGATACTGCACTTGAGGTTTGTCACATATGCTATAAAATTTAATACATACTAACCGGAGGTTTAGGAAAGACGATTTATATGAACTGACACAATGAGAGATAATAGAAATAAGGATACTATCGGGCAAAGAATAGGGTTTTTCTATTATCCATTCCCTGAAGTTAGTATTATAACAAACAAATAAAAATATCTATACAAGTAGAGAATATCTATTTAAGTAGAGAATATATGATTATATTTAACTTCATAAAAATAACTACTTAAGAAGAGAATATATGACTCTATTCTAATTTTGGTTTAACTATTTTTCCGAAACAGATATATTATATTTTCCAAATAGATCCTATTAGAATCTATAAGAATACATTTGAATTCAAAACAAAATAAAGAGATAGCATTGAAATTCATTATAGCAAATCAATTATTTTGAAAATATCTAGATATTTCCACGTATATTATAATTGTATTGGTATAAATATGTAATTATTCATTTTACTGTATGAGAAATTAATTTATTAAACAAAAGATAGTACTTACTTTTATTGGTAATCGGAGAAATGATTGTAAGTAAGAAAATCTTCCAAATTAGCTGAAAAGATATCAAAAAGATTTCTTTCTTTTCATCTTGAATCAATCAAGGTTCATATCTCAAGAAATTTCAAATATCATCATTTAAACTTCATTTAAAGAGAACTATCATAGAGGAAAACGAAAGGTTGCGTTGAGTAATTGATCAAAAACCAAATGTACTTATTAATCTTTCATATTTCGACTTGCTACGCAGTTTATTTACATGTATATATAGAGCACAATCAGGTAATTTTGTCTATTGTTTTTCACTTGCATAATTTTTAAAAAACCTTTTTTTCATGTTGTTTTTCATAGAGTATAGATGACTGATTGTCGCAAAATTGAAAAGAAAATCGTAAGTTAAAAATATAGAGAATGGAAAAATGATTTTTAGTTTAGGGTTTGGAAGCTAAAAACCAAGACAGAAATCATTAAGTTTTTTTCTTGATATTTGATTTAATGGAAAGAGTTTTAAATAAGAAAAATAGATATTATTGATCAATGTATATTAGTCTAAAATGTTAGAAGCATTCTAGTAATGTAAATTAAATTTTATTTTAATGTTTGCAGAGAAGAACAGATTTGAACATAAATATACTATTCTTGCCAGATGAGATCTTGATGAACATATGTAGTAAATCTGCACCTGAGGGATTAGAGACAATTAGAAATGTTAAGCTTGTTGCAAAAAAAGTCTGTGATATGTGCAACAAAGTAGACGTTCTGAGGAAGCTCTCTTTAGAAAATGTACATTTCTATCCAATGGGAAATAAAGAAAATGTTCTCAATAGCTTCTATGAAATGTTATGCGAGGTAGGAAACATTGAAGCTATATACAGAACATGTGTTAGAAATTATTTTGTTAATGATCTTCGTGAAGATGGTTTAGATAAGTTACTCAAAGCAAGTGACTTTGAAATTCCGGAAGCACAACCTGTTTATGGAGTAATTTTGGTATGTTTGGGAGAACAAACTAAAGTGGAAGGGTACAAAGTCTTAAGGAATCTATTAAGGCCAACGGTGGGAACAACATTGGACTACTTAGCTCAACTTCGAGACCTTGTATGCTTTGGACCAGCAGAACTTCGAATTAAAGGAGACCTTTGAATGAGAATTCTGAGTATGTCTTATGACAGAGGTCAGTGTGAATGCAATGGTGAATTTGCAACAGTTGTTCCCTTTTATGAAAGTTGGAATGGAGTTGATCATGGAATTGATGAACTTATTTCAGAAGCATGTGAAATTTGCTTGTGGAATTATCAGATTAGATTAATATTATCTTAAGCTTTATGTTTTTTCTATTGATATGTAATTTAGTATTTTGAATTCCGTTATTAAGCATTATGATTATTTTATCTTTTAAGTTATTTTATTCAGAAATATTAAAAGACTTTTATGTTGATTATTGTGTTGATATATGTTTTATAATAGTTTAAATTATTTATCTATATTGTATAATACGAATCTAGATGACAATGATTCGAGTTACTATCTTTAACATTTTTAAAAAGAGTTATTGTTGATAAATATAAATATGATTAGATCTTTTGAATATGTTACATTAATTATGCTAAATTAATAATTGGAGAAAATCAAGTTATGGACCCATTAATATTTTATCTTGTATATACATTTTGATTTGTTAAACTAATTAGTTAATGATGATAAATGTAATATGACTGTGGATAATAAATAATATAAAATTTCAATTGATTGACTCTATTGACATCATTTAGACTATTCACATCAATTAGATATATATATATATATAT
>OVBA01002459.1:0-34262 GCA_900406435.1 Lepidium aucheri | reverse complement strand
ATCACCTCCTATCCTCTAGATTCATATTTATTACCTTAGATTTATCCATTGATAGTTTATTGCTCTCTTTTATGAACATTTCTCTGTTTTAGATCATATTGCTCTGTTTTTATTTTGTTTTTTTAGTAAATTTTGTCCTATATGCTAGCTTAAGAGCTCACATAGAAATATGACTTACCCTTGTGACAGATCGGTAAGTTATCTGAACTAGAACTAGGTGCCAGATAAGTTGTTTGCTTGCATAACTAAGTATTGGTTCGACAACCCACCTACTTACTACCATACCTCAATGATTTGATAACATAGGCCAAAAAACCATCTTATCAGTTATCTCCTTATCTCTTTATCTCTTTATCATCCTTTCGAATGTTCTTAGCTTGATGTTAGCTTACGAATAACAAGTCTGTGACACTGATGGTATCCGAATTTCCTGGTATGGGCCAATTATCACTCATTTGGTGTTTGATGATGACTTATTATTCTTTACATGGACTACCCTTGACAATGCTGCCAAGCGACGGCAACTATTTAATATGTATGCTCGCCATTCAGGTCAGATAATAAGTCTCGAAAAGTATACTATAATGTTTGGTACAAAGGTACATCACAGCCTTAGGGAGAGAATTAAAGATTTAACAGGGATATCCAAGATAGGTGTAGGGGGGAAATATTTAGGTTTACCTAAATAGTTCAGACGTAATAATAGTGTTATGTTTCAGTACATCGTAGATAGAGTTAAAGAGAAATTGAGTAGTTGAGAGAACCGATACTTATCTTATGCTGGAAAGGAGGTTATGATTAAAGTTGTTGCATTTTACTTGCCGGTTTATTCGGCGAATTGCTTCAAATTACCCGAATTAGCAACATCGACAATAAACAAGTTGATTAAAAATTTCTGGTGGGTTTTGAACACTACACGAACAATAATGTCATGGGTTTTATGGAAGAAAATAACAAATTTAAAGTGCGAGGGAGGTTTAGGCTTCAGAGAACTGTCAAAGTTCAACCAAGCTTTACTTTCAAATCAGGTCTAGAAACTACTCAATCGTCCAAACTCTCTTCTTTATTGTCTCTATAAATGTCGATACTTCCCTCAATCAAATATACTACATCCAATGGGGCGCAGTCAAAAGTAATATGGTTGGACTTCATTACTCCATGGTGTGGAACTCTTAAAACATGGATTACAGCGAAGCATAGGAGATGGAACACATACGTCCATTGGACTTGAGCCGTGGTTACCAACGACACTACCCAGACCACCATGCTTATTACCACCATTCAACCCACGTTTGAAAGTTTCTACGTTGTTGAATCCTGTAACGGGACAATGGGATGAACAAAAATTAACCTCTATGACCGATCCTACTGATCATCGGCTCATCACACAAACGTATGTACCAGCACCACCAACACCTGATATTTATATTTGGAGCTACACACCAAGCGGATGTTACACAGTCAAATCAGGATATCGTTTGGTAAGCCAACTTGGCAATACAACTTCCCATAATGCCCCCTTAGCTGATCACCCTGACATCGCTGTGCAGATTTGGAGACTCAATGTCGTTCCCAAACTAAAACATTTTGTTTGGAGAATTGCGTCTAACGCTATTGATATTTCAGAAAATCTACAACGCCGTAATTTAGGCCAAGGGTTAAAATGCCTCCATTGTTGTACGACAAATGAAGCGAGTGACCATTTATTCTTCTCCTGCCCGTATGCACTTATATCGTGGTCACAAACGGGACTACCACTCCATATTTTAGACGATCCATCGCAGAGAATTCACGATAAATTAAAGTATCTATTCAAGCTTGCAGAAGATACTAGACTACAGGAGCTTCAATGTTACTTGTCAATGTGGATTTTCTGGAGACTTTGGAAGAGCTGCAATAGCTTTTTTTTTCACCCAAATGGACATTTCTACACAGGAGACAGTATGTCGTGCATTAGCAGATTTTAAGACTGGATAACATCGCAGGTTTTAAATAATAACTTAACGCATACACAATTCAATCCGATGCAGTTATAGGGTAATGAAAGCACGATACATTGGTATGGGTTAAATGCAATTACGTCGTATCACATAAAATCAACGGCCAATCTGGACTAGGCTGGATTATTAATTAGAGATGACCAAAGCCTTTTCTTACATGTTGGCATGGATAAGTTTCAGGGACGGGTTGTTGTTGAAGAAGCATAGTTTACAGCATTAATATGGGCCATACAAATGGCTTGGAGTTTAGGTTATGTCAAGTTGAATTTGAAGGCGATAACTTAACTAATAATGCCCTTGTTGGTTCTCTAAACTATACGATTGGCTTCAGTTATTGTTAGAAAACAAAAGGAACCCATAACACAAGCTTTTATTGATCCATACAAGTAATGGCAGAGGAAAGATAAAGCAATCCTCTACCAATTTTGGGTATAAAAAAACCCCACCCAGTATACAAATTAAATAAATAGACATGTTTCGTATGTATGAGTATATATATAGATTTGAAGGAGTTGAGAGTTTGGTTTAATGAACTCATCTTCTCTGAAAATTGAAGGCTTTAATGGCAAAAGCAAAGACAAAGGAGAAGAAGACACAAAAGGCGATGACCATAATAGCAGACACAGCTAAGAAATCATGTTTGTATCCCATCACATCTTCAAGGAGTTGTTTCACCATCACTTGGTGTACACCGTCCGATAGCTTCACCAATCTATCATCATCACCGTACTGAGACACCAATAGACCGTACAATGTCCAAGCTACTGGGTTTGCCCAGTAGTACCATCTCCACCACAGTGGAATCCTCTGTCGTTTGGAAATCAACCAAAAACATTCAAATTTTGGTCCCAAATGGAACCTAATACTCTAAAACCCAAAACCTTAAACCGCCCCTATATGTATAGAGTAATGTTATACCTTGTATGGGATCATGAAGCCACTGAAGAGGTTCCAGAGCATGTAGAACGGGGCTGCTATGATTGAGGCAACGTTGTGGTTTGGGGTGATTGCTGTTGTCATCATTCCGTAGAAGGTGAAGTACATTATCGAAAAGTACATGAAGAATAAGTACCACAAGAATTTCACTGCCGACCATTCGAATGATGCCATCGCATAGAATATGCTGCTGTATATTGTGGATTGGGCTAGAACGTATGGAAACTCTATAAACACCTGCAAAACTCTTGCCAACGAAGTTTACTATCTTTGAAACTTTTATAACTCAGAATCGTGGATGCGAAAAAGAGAAGATGCAAAACATATGTGTGACCTGTGCAAATGCAAAGGGAAGTGTTGAATACATTCCCGCTGCTCTCTCCCGATACGAAACAAATCTTTCAATTGAAACTACGGGTTGCGCAGCTGTTGCATTAGTGATTCCAATGAAGAGAACAGCAGCGTACATTGATCCCATCGCATTGAATAACTGTTGTTGGGTGTCCCTATACATGATGATATGAATCACTGGTTAAAGGAATTCGCTTTGGCCGTAGAAATGTGCCATTTTACAGGAATGGAAGCTGAATACTCAATACCTTTTGGAGCCAAATTTCCAACATATTGTTCCAAGCATCAGAGAGATAACCATGGTGTAGAAAAAGCGAACTGCAGTGTATTGTGGGTTTCGCCAATATGATAGATTTTGTTTCCAGAGGCAAGCAACAAACTGACGATAGAGTGACTGAGAGTATCTGGTTGGAAACTCGAGTTCTTTAGAAATATTACTTGGCTTGCTGAGGACTTCAGTCAGCTCCTTGTTGCGTCTGCAGTATAACGTAGAGAGGAAATACGGTAAACCGAACTTATGGAAAGCTAATTTGAATTCCACATGCATAGTTTTTGACTAAATGAGGAAAGTCACCTACCGACACAAATTTGAGTTCCTGTAAATTTCAGCAAAATCAACTCCAAGCCGGTGTTCCTCCGTTGAAGAGGTGACGTCGAGCATCCATGCTGCCGGATTATGGCCAGGTTTGATCTTTTGCACCCCTTCAATTGACTAAGGAAACAGAAGTAAAGAAACTTAAATTACTTGTTTCTCTAGTTCAAAAACGGAATCAACCATTATTTAGGAGAGTAAACGCTTCCCTGTGGATAGGAAGAGACTGGACACAGCTAAATTCATAGGAACTAGAACCAGATTTCGTTTCTGAGAAATAACTAGCAAAGTAAATATTCATGGATCAAGAACTATGGCTACCTCGAAATACTTGATAAGGTCACACGACCGCTGTCCAAGTGGACCGGCATAGATGAGTTCTCCACCACGTTTCATGAATAAAAGCTGCAAAAAAAACGAACTTTAGAGAGGTCATCAGAGAGATTCTGCAAACTGTTTGACTCATAATCCAACTCAATTGTTGGAAGAAGCTAACCTCGTCAAATGACTCAAAAATATCAATGCTCGGTTGATGAATCGTGCAGACGATGGTTCGCCCAGTGTTTACTATATTTCTTACAGTCCTCATCACAATGGCAGCAGCCCTTGCATCCAATCCCGAAGTTGGCTCATCCATGAATACTATAGAAGGGTTTGCAACTAGCTCGACTGCAATTGTTAACCTTTTCCTTTGTTCAGTTGATAAGCCATCAACTCCAGGAAGACCAACCAATGCCCCACTCAAGGAGGTCAGTTCCACTAACTCCATCACCTCATGGACAAACGCCTCCAAGAATTTGAAGTTCACTGAGGTCAGCATAATCTAAGACAAACATTTAAAATGATCAAAAGATTATGAAAGTTATGTTACCCTTTGTGTCTCTGAGTCGATATCTGCTGGTAAGCGAAGGCATGCCGAGAAAAGTAGAGATTCAACAACAGTTAGGCAGGGAGAATGAACATCGTTCTGCTCACAATAACCTGAAATTCTTGCAAACGTTTCCTGCCTTTTTGGAAAACCAGATATGTACACATCGCCTTCTATTGTTCCTCCAGTTTTTCTTCCAGCTAAAACATCCATGAGTGTTGTTTTACCGGCACCACTTACTCCTACCAATGCTGTAAGCACACCCGGTCTAAAAGCTCCAGTAATATTCACAAGTAGCTGTAACCTATCTTCTATAATCCCTTGTTCTTTTAATCCCTGAAATTTTCGGCTGCATGAGCTAGAGACATAAAATTTCTTCACACTGAAATAACTAAACGGTATAGAAACCTGTTCATACCAAGGGAACCTCCACATAGTAATTGATCTTGCTGAAAGCCAGAGAGAGAGGTTGAAACGGGAGAACCATGCCTCTATTCTTGAAATATTTTCCTGGATCAAATAACTATAAGCACTAGCTTCTTTAAGTTCACAAAGCCAATGAGAAAGGAAAACATTTTGTTCCCTCACCATGTAGCGATCCTGAATGCTGCAAATACTCTCTTAGTTCCACAACATACTCGTCACCTTTCCTTTTCTTTTCTCTCTCGTCCAACTCTTCTCTCGATACAACAGCTTGTAACTTACCCCAAGCTATGAATAGTTCACAAGCATAGGAACAAGATTAGCACAATTGCAGATAATATAGATTTGAGCATATAGAAAAATATGAGAAGCTTACGGTTGAGGTAAGCTAGGAACAGCGTAAAGAGCAAATTGAAAAGAACTGTGTATCCAAGCAAGGCACCGACACCAATCCAATACCAGTACTTATCAGAGAACAAACTTCTTTCTTTCAGCAATGCCAAACCAAGAGAATCGCTCGTGTGATTCCCAGCACTCTTCGTAGACAGAAAAAGCAAACCATTAACTACAATAGTATATTCCATATTCTACATTACAGGATCTTTCAGAGCATATATAGAAACCAAAATTAAACACAAAGAAACACCTAAAATTAAATGTTATAGAGCAATTTCTAGAAGACATTTTGGTAACATTTCACCTTTTGCCAAGAATGGCCTAGGAACTCATTCACAGAAGCTGCGTTTTGAGCATACATCAAAGGAGAAATCCAGTAACCCCAAATCCACCAGGTTGGAATGCTATCTGCGATATCAAACAAGAGAATGAATATTGATGTGGCAAAGAAGAGAGAGAATTTCAAGGACTTAAAGAGAGAGTATGAAGACCTCTGGAAATTATAAATCCTCCAAGAGTCATGACCACCAGCATTGCAAAGGACCCAAACGTATTGGCAACTATCATATGTCGGCCTAAAGAACCCATCACACGGAAAAGACCTATGGACATCTGATGCAGAGAAAAGTACAGCAGGAACTGCTGAAGAAACCTGAAGATTTGAGCTGTTAACTTCTATGTGCAATCATATCTTTACTCATTTAGCTTTTTTTACAAATTGTACCTGGAGAACAGAGGATCATATCCGATTGCATAATATGTAACTGCCACCCATGTAACAGATTCTATAATTGAAGTAGGGATACTTAACAACCACGAAGGTAACGTATAAGCCCAGCTTGGATAAAAATGCAAGTCTCTGTGCTTATAAAGTACGGGAAGTTTGGCTACTAGCATTGGAACCTCGGTAAATCCATTAAAGAGAATGATAACCATAGAAAAGTAAAGCGAGCCAAGATATATGTTGCCATCATCAATTGTGTTGTGATGCATTGATGTCCGGAAAAAGACAGTCATTGTGATCAAGGCAACTAGAAGAAGCTGCAAATGCATAGTATGCAGAGAGCGTGAAATTATATCAGCTCTAAGTTTTACCATTACGAAAGAAAAATATAGGGACTGGAAACAAAACTGCAAGCCAAACCTGAACGAACTTGAACACATAAATAAAGGCATTCTGCTTCATCAGTTGCCTCTGCCAGGAAAAGTTGATCTTGAGAAGTTCACTCTTCTTTACACCGTATTGGGATGTGGATAACGCAGCTGAATGATTGAACCGTTTATCAAACGGAACCTCAAGTTTTTTTTCCAACTTCTTACCAGATGGATATGAACGAAAAGCTTCAGCAAACTTTCCAGGAGGTACATAGCGATAAGGCCGGAAAGGGACTGACCAGTACTGCTGCTGGTCCTTCTTAGAAGTAACCTAGTAAGAGAAACTCTTTTAAATTGTAAGAGACAACAATTCTAAATTCTTCTTGAAAGTCTTTAATAAAGCCTACCTCTTGCAAGAAATCTGCCACATTTTTTCTCTCAGGGCAACTAAACCCTAACGATGCAAAGAATTCAAGAACCTCGTCACGAGGGCCCTGGTATATAATCTGCCCCTCTGACATAAGGATAACATCATCGAATAACTCGTAAGTCTCAGGAGACGGTTGGAGTAAAGAAATGACAGTGGTTCCTTCGAGCGCATGTGTAGAATGTCTCATATACATGATAATCTGATGAGTCGTTGAACTATCTAAACCATTGGATATTTCATCCATGAAGAGGACCCTTGCTGGACCTACTAATAGCTCCCCTGTGAATTTGATCCTCACTCAGTTTAGAAATGGGCATTGTACTTACTGATCTAATATGAATGAAACCAAGAATGAGCAGATAAACCTGTTGTAAGCCGTTTCTTCTGGCCCCCTGAAATTCCTTTAATCATCTCATCTCCCACCAATGTGTCAGCGCAAGTGTCCAACCCTAGAATCTTCGTTGGATGTACGAGAATTTTAGAAAGAGTTTGAAGAAAGAAGAGTGGCATTAACCTGGTAGACATTTATGTAACGACCACACGTATGAATATGTGGTCAACTTTGCCTATAGTTTCTTACGAGTTATTTATTCTTTTATTGAAAGGGTAGAAGAAGAATATTGAGTGATTCGGTTCTAATTCACATTCAACCCAAGTTAATAAAAAGAAGTGTGTATATTAGTTTTGAAATATTATCTTAACGATGTGGTAAAAACAGCTATCTTTGTCAATATGTTCAAATCCAAGAAAACAGTGCATTCTTCTTCTTTTCACAATTAACCCAGCTAAAAAAGGGCATGTCGACCAAAATATACATGTAAATTCTTTATGAGGTATACGTAAATATCCTGATCTGTGTGTGTGTATATGTGTATATATTGTCAACTCTTTGTACATATATAAGGAGTTCTTTTCTTTGTTTTGTGTTTGAACGACGACCAAAAGTTATAAGGCAGTGTAGAATACCTTCATAACATACTCGACCACGAGGCTTGTCTCCTGCCCTCCGAGAGCTAAAGACTGGAAGGTTCGAAAAACCATTTTGCATCAAGGGCATGACTAAAACTAGAAAAGGAGTGGACTAGCCTCTGATTAAAACAACAGTGGTACCTTCATAAATATATCAAGATCTTCATCAGGTACTATGCCTGCAAGCTTTTCCCTTCTTGCTAGCTCCAGAAGCATATCTGTGTTTGATTTTGTTTTATGTCAAAACACACAGCCAAAAGTGTGACATATATATAATGCACCCACACTCCTTATTAGTACTAACCATATTTGAATCCAACACCTTGACAACGACCAGCAAACTCGAGAGTCTGCCGCACTGTCATCTCAGCCACATGCCAATCCTGTTGGCTGACATATGCAGACGTCCTTGGTGCGACTATCTCTTTGAGATCGTAGCCATTGTACGTTATTTTCCCCGATGTCTTTAGAGGAGTCAGAACATACACGAAAAATAACTCAAACCCAAGAAGCATAGTGACTACTATTACTAGTATTTGAGAGAATTCAAGCATTATATAATGGTTTTAGCTATGATTCTAAGTCAAATTCAGTAACAGACGGTTTACCTGAAGATTAGATCCAAGGCGTCCAGCTAAAGCTAATAGTAATGTTGTCTTCCCCGAACTTGGAGGACCCAGTAAAAGTGTCAATCTGAAGAGCAAGACATAAAGAATTAAACAAAAATAGTAAGACATAATGAAAAATGCTGCAACAGAAATAGATGTTCAATTATACCTCGAAGGTCTAATGATTCCACTAATACCGTCTAAAATCGTTAATTTGCTCCGTTTACCACCAATCACATGTAAGTTCCTTAACAAACCCTGAAACAAAACATTTCTCATATCAGTAAAGTTGCTCAGAGAAATATTGAAAATGAGTCAATCGTTGTAAATACTTCTGCCATGTTAATGATGAAATTTGGAATTGTTGGTAGTGCTCGGCTTCCAACGTGAACAAATGATTTAACCATGAGATTCTGAAATCGAACTTCAATCTTTGGAAATTTTAAATCCACTCTGCCAAAATTTCCCAAACAAGTGAATGTCAACTCAAACTGCGTCATCTAAAAGCTAAACCCTAGCTAATGAATCGCATCAACTCCAATCAAAATGAAAACAGATAGGGAGAGAGAGAGTTACGCGTCAAATCTCTTCCTAACACGAGCGAAGAATTGTTCAGGATCATTTTCGACGGAATTAACTAGCCGATCGAGTAAAAGACGTTGTTCGCTAGCTTCTAGGTTACCAATTTGGATCTCTTTAGTCTCACCAATCATATCTCTGAAAATGCCGCATCGAATTCGTGAATAAGTTGGAAGCCGCTGCAACGCCGCCCATCGTAGCTTTTCTTCGTCTTCAACTTCATCTTTAATCGACGTCGAACGCGAAAATGCGTTCTCCGCCGAGTTCCACATATCGGCGGCACAACAGTATCAAGAGAGAGAGAGAGAGAGAGAGAAAGTAACGAAAAAAGAAGAAGACAAAGACGAAGACAGGATTGTAGTGAATTATAGATTAGATTTGCTTTGCTTTGGTCTACTTCTCTCTCTCTCACTCTTCTCTTCTTCGTCACATTAATCTCTCTCCACTAGACAACTGGTAGGTGAAGCCACCATTAATGCGAAACTTTCTCTCTCTGTGTTTTTTTCTGGGACGCGTCTCTCTCTCTCTCTCTCATGTGTACGTTAAAGTGAAATACTAACAGTTGAGGAGAAGAGAGGCTCATTTAATACTTAGCGGGAAAAAAACAAATAAAGTAGTCTGTCTCAATTAATAATCCACCAAAATTTTCATACGATTTTATATTATTATTTTCTGGATTTTCTTCAAACCAAAATTAGCTTTTAAGTACCTCCATTTTCTTTTTCTGTTTTTTATAAAGATTTTTGTATTAAAATGGAGTTTATGGGGAGGTACAAAGAAGAAGAAAGTACAAACATAGTCACCCAAAAAGAAATTTAAAAGAAAAAGGAAAAAAAAAAAAAGAGAAAAGTCCAGTTCATTACTTAATTGGGCCGCTGCCATCGTCGTTGATATATAATGTCTGGAGCCGTCGTCGATTTCGATCCACCAAATCCACTAAAAATTGCTTCCAAGAGCCTTTACTTAGTCGATGAACCTTCAGGAAATGTAAATGAACTGTGGAGTTAGTGTCGCCGGTGAGAAGAAGAGGCGAGGATAAAGAACGAAATTTTTTTTTGTATGAAATGTGAAAATATATTGATCATCAAAAAATGTTATTTATACATAAAGGCAGAGAAAAGAAAAGCTGCCAAATAAAGAATTAATGCAATCTAAATTCAAACCATCTCTGAAAAATTCTATGAAGGCTATGAGGATACACATAGTGAAAAGAAGATATACGATTTCTAATGAGTTTATCAACTAAGCAAATGAGCGAGGAAGAAGGAGTCCATACACGACCATGAATCCGAGCATTCCTCTCACGCCAAACGAAATATATAACAGATTGAAAAGCCAGCAAAACCAAGATCCTATCCATAGTAGAAATAGAAAACCGTGAACTGAGAAGGTCAGAAACAGTCTCTTTCCAGCCAGGCGAGATGGAATGGCCAATTAACTTGCCACAAAGTTCAAACCAGATATTAAAGCTAAAGGGGCAAGCAAAAAACAAGTGATCCCTGGACTCATCCGGCTCACCACACAGCACACAGGGTTGTGTAACTCCCCAGGACCTCATACAAGAGCCAGTTGAGAGCTTGTCCTTAAACGCAAGCCAAGTGATAAAACTCTGTCGCGGGATACCATGATTAAACCAGACCAGCTTGTACCAATTAACCTTAGGAGCATGAGCTCTTATCTGATTCCAAGTAGCAAATGATGAAAAAGAGTCCTTGAAAACATTATTCTCGTGCCTCCATATTCTAATATCAGACCCATCCAACAATACCGGAGAAAGAAATGGGGAAACAATATCAAAAATCTCATGAAACCTACGATTATTAGCAGAACTACAATGCCATATAGAACTAGACAATGCATCAACCACAGTAATGTAACGAGTAAGGCCAAAGAAACGAGTACCAAAGGAGTCAGTGAGGTTAATCAGCTTGCCTGCACCACTCCAATCATCAAACCAAAAGTGAGACTCTTGACCTGAACGAATACTAGTTCGGAAGAAATGATAAGCTTCAGGTCTGAGCTTGAGAAGTGAGTTCCAGATCCAAGAACTCCGAGTAGAAGGCTTAATGTCCCAGAAAGAAGCCCGGCGAAGAAGGTAGTGTCTAACCCAGTCTACCCAAAGAGAAGGACAGGAAGTCTGAAGAAGCCATATCAATTTCAAACCAAAAATCCGGGAAGAGTCTCTTAGTGACCTGATTCCCAATCCACCCTCATGCTTTGGGAGGCAAACATCAGTCCATTTAACTTTTGCCTTCGAAGAAATGCTCGGAGATCCGGACCAGAGAAATGCAGAAGACATTTTCTCAATTTCATCCAAACAACAGAGAGGAATCATGAACACCGGACACCAAAAGTTGGTTGTACTAGAGATGTCTGATTTAATGAGCTGAAGCCTGCCAGCAAAAGAGAGAGATCTAGTAGCCCAAGAATTAAATCTAGCTCTGATTTTTGTAAGGAGAGGCTCATAGTCCGATCTGGTCATTCGCTTGGAAGAGAGGGGAAGACCCAGTCATTTGATAGGAAGGTTATTTACAAACAGACCAAGCTGAACAGCAGCAAGAATAGTAGAAGATCGACCAATACCAGCGACAAAAAGAGAAGATTTAGCCACATATATCTGCAACCCAGAGATATCACCAAAGAGTGACATGACATTCAGAATCGCTTGCAAGGACTTAGAAGAACCATCAGATAAAACGAGTATATTGTCTGCGAAGCTAATGTCCTTGCACAAAGGTTGATAATCAAACTCACGAGCATCCGCAGCTGCATTCAAAAGTTTGGAGAGGACATTGTGCATCAAAACATATATATACAGCGAGAGAGAGCATGCTTTCCGGATACCACGAGAACTAGAGAAGAATCCCTCCAAATCACCATTCACGGATACAGAGAATGTGGTAGTGGATATACAAGTGAATATCCAATTCACAAACAGGTCAGGAAGATGTACAGCACGCAAAACAGAGACAATGAAATTCTAATTAATTGTGTCAGACGTCTTTGCTATGTCGAATTTTATCACACACCGGGAAGAGACAGAGGGAATGTGATAATCTTTAACGAGCTCAGTAGCAAGAAGTATGTTCTCAAGGAGAAGCCTATCTTTAACAAATGCAGTCTGATTAGGGGTAATAATACCCGCGAGAATGGTCTTGAGTATGTTAGCTAAGATCTTCGAAATGACTTTGTACATAAGATTGCAACAAGCAATCGGTCTAAAGTCCCTTAGATATTGAGCATCAGAATGCTTTGGTATCAGAGAAAGAGCCATAGCATTCACACCAGAAGGGAGAAAACCATACTTGAAAAAAGACTAAATGGCAACTACAAAGTCAGGACCAATGATAAAGAACGAAATTTACTCTGGAAAACTATTCTAGCAAGCCTCCTCAAACTCGGCACGTCAAGATCACCAGAGAGATTACCCCGTCATGGATCTTTTTCAGAACGTCACTGCCCTCAAGCGACGATCTTACTCAACGAGCCAATGACTAAACCCAAAACCTACTCCTAAACACCATTGCCGCTTAAAACGCCACCAGCTTCATCTTAACTATAACTGGCTACGACACTAAACCCTTGGAACATCCACCAGAGAAGTTGGGTTGGAAACTACTTGTATCTGGTTTTCGTCCTCGTTATAACCAGATCCGTGAGATTCTACTCCTTATTGGCACTAGCTTCGTTCACGTTATAACCAGCGCCACTCCTCAGACAAGATCTTGTTTCTTCAAGCCTAGGTCTGGAGATCTACCCCCTGAAAGACACAAAGAATAATCCTCGACCAATGGAAAAAGACAGACGTGAGGAAAAGACAAAGGAAAAAAAGGAAGATAAATCATGATTCCCTCCTCCCGCAATTTGTGAGAGTCACCATTTGTTGGAAGTGGATCCGAGATCCAATTTTGGTTCACTGAAAATAACGGGTCGAAACCAAAGGAACAACCCAGTTGCAAGCACTAAGTTTTCAACTCGGATAATATATTCAACTCGGCAAAATGTCTCGTCTTGGAAGATTCCCCGAATCTGAAGAGAAGTCGGATGACACATTAGCAAACAAGAAATGGAAGTTTTCTATTTTGACATGGAAAATTTCCACAAATCTAGCATGAATATTAACAGATTCAATCTTATCAAAAGATTTATAAAATCTTCTTTTATTTTCTACACATGTAACCGTCTCTATAAACTATAAATAGAGGCACAATCCTTTAAAAAAAGGATCCGTTTTTTGGCATACTAAAGTCTAATAAGAACACTAAGTCGGCAATCATCTCTTCTTGTTCTTAGTTAACTAGAACTTGCTCCCAATCCAATTTACAAGTCCTTCGTTTTAGTACTCATTGTACTAAGACCGATTCCAAAAATTGGCATTGTCTGTGGGAAAATATCAAAAGATATCTTCACAAAAGAAAAAGAGAACTCTGAGAGAAGAAAGATGGTGGAAGGCGAAATCACCATAAGCTCACCGGAAAGAAGGGAACCTCTCCTTCAGGAGCACGTCGATTTAACGAATGGATCAACCCTGAATTCAACTAAAACTCAAGAGGAGAACCAACAGGAAACTCGGGGAGATATTGACCTTCCGCCACCACCACCAGGATCACCGACGCTCGGGACCTTAGTGTGAAAACTTATCGCACAGCATGAAGCTTCTGATCAAAGAAGCGCTGAAAAATTTGATAGACTCGTATCTTGTTTGAATGAAACTAGTCTCCCGACAACACATGTCAATAGGCCATGCGCAGAAGCATTGGCTAGTGTTCAAAGAACACTATTTAGAGATTTACCGAGTCCGCAGCCGACAAACACCTTGGTGCAAGATTATTCCGCCATACCAAGCATGCCTGGACAACATGGTCAAGTAACATTATACAATGTGACTGTATTGAAGATGATGGGAGACATGAGGTCAAAATTCCATGAAGCAACCAGATCGGCACCCGAGATAGGAAGAATCCTAGCTCAGGCACAGAACTCACCATTCACACTACGGCTGAGAAGAGTCTTGGTAAATATAGAATTACCGCTTTGATGCCCCTCCTATGATGGGAATTTGAACCTGGTGGAATTTATGAGCGCCTTCAATGTCATGATGAATGGGACCAACTACACCATGGACAATGAAGATGCAGCTTACTGTCAGCACTTCGCAGAGAATTTGAACGGAGAAGCCTTGGTATGTTCACCAAGTTGATAGACGGGTCAATTGAAGCTTCAACTAACCTGTCGAGTAGTCTATGAAGAAATACGCTTTATTCGTCAATCAGGATACCTCGACTACTGAGTTGAGATCCTTAAGGCAAGGCTTTGACGAGCCCTTGAAGTCATACCTCGGACGATTCAAAAAGATCCTGACAAAAGCTAAAGTCAGTGACGATATGGCCATTGAAGCCCTCCGAACTGGAATGGTGACCGATGAGGCACTTAAGAGGGACCTGTTCGTCAACAAGCCCAATACAATGTCTGATGTTCTTTATAGAGCAGTGAGACACATGGATACGTAGAGGAAAAGTAAATCCTCTCGCAAAATTAAGATATGTAGCAGGACTCGCCAACTAAAAAGCCGAGAGAAGGACACAACGAGCCAAGGCAGCATAATAGAGGGAACGCAAACTCAGCAACTGCTTTCCAAGTTGAGAAAAATAGCAGCCCCCATGATAAGTCATTCAACAAAACCTACAACTGAAACAAATATTGTGGGTTCCACAAGAAAGTAGGTCATTTGAATGCAAAGTGCAAACAATTGCAAGAATTCCTTGCTGAGGAATTCAGTAAGGGAGAGTTGGAGGTTTCAGAAGAGGAAACCTAGAGGTATAAAGCACAAAAGCAGAAGGAAGCTGAGCTACGAGAAGCTGCTTTTAAATCGTTAAATCCAAAGGTTGACACCTCAGAAGCAACTAAGCGGCAAAAGGTAGTAGGAGATGATGACGGATCCGGTGATCCACGAGTTGTTCTCGGGGTAATCATGGGCGGATTGTAGTTTTGTGATAATACTATTCATTCGATCAAGAAATACGAACGAAAGGTTATCGCCTCAGTCAACCAGGAGCCCATCATGGAATGCATGCACGTAGTTGATTCGGTGATCACTTTCATCGCCGAAGATGTCAAGGGAGTCAGCTTCCCGCATAATGACCCCATAGTTGTCAAACTCCGAGTTGTCAACTATGATGTTTCACGAATTCTCATCGACACTGGGAGTTCAGTAGACCTTATATCAATGAGTTTTTGGATAAGATGGCACTACCGAATATTCAGCTCAAACCCGTTGATAGGACCTTGAACACATTTGATGGAAGCACAATCAACGCGATCGGAATGGTGAAGCAAGCAGTTCGAGTTGCTGGAATTACAAGATGAATCAAGCTACTCATTGTAGATAAGCCACCAATCAACAACATGATCCTAGGAACGCCTTGGATACACACAATAAAATTCGTGCCCTCAAGCTATCATCAATGTGTTATTATCCCAAAAAACGAAGGAGTCTATACACTCAAAGGAGATCAGAAGATGGCTAGAACTTGCTTCATCATCGAATTGAAGTTAAGGAACAAATCGTGCATGATTTCTGCATTAGTTGGAAGTAGAGTATTAACTGAACCACCTGCTCTGAGAAGCCAAATCAATCGACTGTTGAACTTGTAAACATTGACTTGGCCAACCCGACAAAATGTGTAAGCATCAGCATTGACTTGAGCAAGCCAATCAAAGAGAAACTTATTCGGCTCCTTGAAGAGAATGTGGCAACATTCGCATGGTCACCAAGCAATCACAAGTCATAGGTTAAATTTCAACCCGACATATAAGCCGATTAAACTAGGAAAGAAGAAAGCTCGGTTTAGAGAGAACAAAAGCCGAAATTGAAGAGGTCAAAAATCTGATTGAAATTGGATCTATCACTGAAGTTCAATATCCTGAATGGCTAGCCAATCTGATAGTCGTTCCGAAGAAGAATGGAACATGGCGAGTCTGCGTAAACTTTATAGATCTCAACAAAGTCTGTCCAAAAGACAGCTACCCATTGCCGAATATTGACTGAATCGTTGAGGCAACTGTTGGAAACGAACTTCTTTCGTTCATGGATGCTTTCTCAGAATATAATCAGATTCGGATGCACCCCGACAACATGGAGAAAACATTGTTCATCCGGAACGGGGCACTTTTTGCTAGAAAGTAATGTCATTCGGTCTAAACAACGCTTGAGTAACCTACCAGCGCCTTGTAAACAGAATGTTCGCTGACCAACTTGGGAAAAAATAGAAGTATATATAGACGACATACTGGTCAAGTTGTGAAAAGCAGAAGATCATGTCGATCATTTAGCTCATTGCTTCAAGACTCTGAATGAATACTAAATGAAGCTCAATCCAGCGAAATGTGCTTTTGGGGTTACATCAAGAGAATTCCTCGGATACATAGGTACTCAAAGAGGAATTGATTTTACTCCAAAGCAGGTCACGACAATCCAAGAGTTGCTTTCTCCAAAGAATAAGCGAAAAGTACAAAGGCTAACGGGCCAAATAGCCACCTTGAACCGCCTCATATCATGTTCAACCGACAAGTGTCTTCCATTCTACAACTTATTGCGCAGAAACAAAGAGTTCAAGTGGGATGAAACCTGTGAAAAAGCTTTCTCCGAGTTGAAAGAGTACCTTTCAACACCACCAATACTCGCCAAACCAAAAAACAGAGAGCCATTGTATTTATAAATCATGGTCTCTACCTCGGTAGTTAGCAGTGTACTAGTTTGAGATGACAGAGGAACTCAGTATCCAATCTTCTATATCAGCAAGTAATTAGATGGAGCCAAATACAGATACCCAACTAGAGAGAAGCTTGCACTAGCGGTAGTTACTTCAGCAAGGAAGTTACAACCTTACTTCAAGTCTCATACCATTATAGTATTAACGAATCATCCACTGTTAATGATATTTCATAGTCCAAATCAGTCGGGGAGATTGACGAAGTGGAAAATCAAATTAAGCGAGTATGATATCAAGTTCAAAGGACGCACAAGTGCAAAGTTGCAAGTCTTAGCTGATTTCTTAATCGAGTTATCTCTCGATCTAGAACCTCTAAAGTTGGCAAAGGATCAAACATGTAAGATATATTTGGATGGATCTTCATCACAACACGGCACAGGAGTAGGCATCCGACTAGAAAGCCCTACGGGAGAAGTCTTAGAACAGTCATTCCGACTGGCGTTCCCAGCTTCAAAGAACAAGGCAGAGTACAAAGCATTAATCATTGGAATTAAACTGGCTAAGGAAGTCGAAGCTTTCGATAGTGATTGCTATTGCAACTCCCAACTTGTCATTAACCAGGTTAACAGAGGTTATGACACGAAGAATGATCTAATGGAAGCTTATCTTTACGTGGTTAAGTAGTTAACCAGGGACTTGAGATTTAGGATCAACAAAATTTCAAGGTCCGAGATCACATCTCCCAACGCCCTAGCAGCCCTTGCGTCCACAGCAGATCCCATCCAAAGATAAATCATCCCAGTGGAAAGTATAGATAGCCCGAGTATAAGTCTACCGAAAGGAGGTGTAGAGGTCGTATTGGCTGTAGACGAAGTCCAAGAAGAATCAGATTCTAAGATGGCAGACGCAAAACAGAACGATAAACCAAAGGCTGATTGGCGAGACGAGATCCTCGCGTACATTTTAGGTGGCAAAATGCTTGAAGACAGATGGGCAGCCTGTCGATTAAAAGCCAAGTGCACTTTTTACGCTCAAGCCGACAAAAAACTTTACCGAAGAAGTACGAGCGGAGTACTACTCACCTGCATTCACGGTAACAAGGTTGACAAGATCATTCAAAAGATACATGATGGAGCAGGAGGAAACCACAAAAATGGAAGAACAATCTTTGAGAAGATCAGGACACTCGACTTCTATTTGCCGACTATGGAAAAAGATTGTGCCGGATACATTTCTAAGTGTGACAAGTGCCAGAGACAGGGACACATCATTCACGCTCTGACCAAGGAGCTGACATCAGCAATCATGCTTTATCTGTTTATGCGATGTGCAATGGATATTGTCAGGCCATTACCATCATCACGACAAAAGAGGTTCATAATTGTTATGACCGACTACATCTCAAAGTGGGTCAAAGCAGAAACTTATTCTCAGATCAAGGATAGAGACGTGATGAAATTCGTATGGAAGAATATCATCTGCCGACGTGGTCCACCATACAATATCGTGACTGATAAGGGATCTCAATTCATCTTGGCAAAGTTCACCAAATTTAGCACCAGATGGAATATCCGCGCAAGTAAGTCAACGCCGCAAAACCCACAAGGAAATGGCCTAGCTGAGGCCACAAATAAACAGATCCTCAATGGTCTAAAAAGCGACTCTCTGAAAAGAAAGGAAGTTGGGTTTCTAAGTTGGAGGGCGTCTCATGATGACATCGAACCACACCTCTACGATCGAGCGGACGAATTCCATTCTCCCTTTCTCATGGAATGGAGGCAATGACTCCAGCCAAGATAACTGTGCCAACTCTACGCCGAGAACGTCTTTTCAAGAATGAGGACGCTAAGAACAATGCTATGGAAAATAGCATTGACAACTTAGAAGAAGAACACGACGAGGCACTTCTTCGAGTACAAAACTATCAACAACAAGCCGCAAAATACTACAATAAGAAAGTACACGGATGACACTTTGTAGTCAGAGATCTTGTACTTCGAAAAGTGTTCAAAAACATGGCCGAACTCAATGCTGAGAAATTCGGCGCAAATTGGGAAGGGCCATACATTATCATTGAAGTCATAAAGCCAAGAGTCTACAAGATCGCTAACATGTAAGGAGTACCGATTCCTCGAAGTTGGAACTCCATCAACTAAAGCAATATTACTACTAAAGGTTTGCCAACTCGGTGATTTAGATGCAACACTTAATGCATCTCTATCTACTTAAATAATTATGTAATGAGAACTACGTCTTGGCTTGATCTCTTCGCAGTACGTAGGTAGTCTTCGTGTCCAACTACAACTTTATAAAAAATTTATTTGCCCCAAGTCGGCATCTAAAAAAAATAGGTTAAACCCTATATCCTCCAAAGTCGCAAGTCAAGATAAATTCTCGCAAAAACAAACGCAATTTATCTTTAAGCCGAGTCTTAAAATCTCGCCAAGCCTAACCTAAAAAAACTTGTTCAAATCACAAAAATTTCACCGAGTCTAACCTCGAGAATCTCCTACTAAGGCCTAGTCTTATCTCAAATGCCGAGTTCTAAACTCTCTGAGCTTAATCTCGCAAAACTTAATATCACCAAGTTTAATCTCGAAAATCTCTGACTAAGGCCTAATCATTATCTTTAAAATCGAGTTTTGAACTCACCGAGCTCAACCTTGGAAAACTTATACAATACTTGACCATTACGAGACTAACCTCTCATAGCATTGACGGGAATCTAATTCTCACAAAAAGACAAGGCATAAGCTTTGTATAGATCTTTTGAGATTAAAGTCTCACCAAACGACGGAACATAGTTTCGTACAGACTTACGAGATCAGTTCTTGACAAAAGACAAAGCATAGCTTTGTGCAGACATAATGAGATTAACTTCTCACAAAACAGCATAACATAGTTTCGTACAAATTAACGAGATCAATTCTCGTCACAAGACAAAGCATAACTTTGTACAGAATTACAAGATCAAAGTCTCGAACAAAGATAGAACATTACTTCTGTAAAGATAATCAAAAATTCCTTAGATAAATTTTTACGAATATGGTTTTTGAGTCCAAACATCTTTAAACTCAAACTATGTCCTAAAATCTCAGCTTTAAAAGCCGCATAATAAAAAGTTCTCTTCCTATGCTAAAACAAGATCAAACTCTAAACGTAGGAAGAAACTTGACAAAAATGCGCAAAAACTAGAAAAGAATCTCGGGAACTAGAATTTGTGAAATTACTAGTCAATCAATTAAACGGATTTTCATTCATAATCAAACATCAAGCTTCATTTCATTTACACAGGGAAAATATTTACAAAAGAAAGCACTGAATACAAAAGTATGTGCAACTTCTAAAAGAGGCCAAGTAGCGATTATAAAAGAAGACTACGACAAAGCCTAGAGAAATTACGCTGCTTCTGGGAGTCCATTTTCACTAGCATTGGAGGATTCTCCCACTTCAAAAACAGGGACGACCAAGTCTCTTGGAAGCAGCGGCGTCAAGCTCTCCTTATCAACGAGTTCCTTGAACTCGTTCACCTTGGCATTCATCAAGTCGGTAACCAAGGGAGGGATGTTGACTCCATGGTTGGAAAGCAATTAGAGAATATTTGTCGACCCAATAAACTGGGCGTACGACAAACGGGCCTCCAGGTTCCTGTCAAGATTATTGAATCGAGCAGCAATTTGGCCAAAACGATCAGATAGTCATTCACAAAGAACCCTGAAGATCTTCAAGTTCTCAATAGTTAAGGCCTGGCAGAGTCTAGAATCGAAGTCCCCCATCATAGTGTCCAACTCGGCACGCAGCTGCAGAACCTCCTCGCTTGCTTTCTCAGCAGACTTGAAAGCGGCACCCCTATCAGAGTCAGCACATTCAAGCGACTTTGACAAAGCCTCGTTGCGTACAACCAACTTGAGGACGTTCTCACGCTCAAGCTTCAACTCGTCCTTGACACGAACAAGTTCCTTCTCTGCCTCAGAGAGCTTAGACCGAAGATCAGCAACCTCAAGATAACTTCCAGCTACTCGGCTAGACGTGTTCCTCTGAGAACTGCTTTCCGGGTTGGCAACAGACCTCTCCCGTTCTAACTTGATATTGTTCAGGCAAGCAATAAATTGCAAAGACATTGAAGAAAACAATAAGTCAGAAGTCGGAAGCAAGATAGTAAACACAAAGTAATAATCAAAAATTAATATGAACTTGAAACACCAAGTACGAAACCTCTTCATACTCCTCACGGTTCTTCATCTAATCCAGCAAGGGGAAACGCTCCAGCGAAACCCTAATCTGGCTTATTAAGCCAGCACACTCAGACCAAAAGTCCAAAATTGAACGCCGACTAGCGTGGTTGTGGGTAAATTAGACGTCGGGGGTACCCCTACCCCTTCCACGAGAAGCACTCGCAGAACCACTCGTACCGCCTCCTCTTGGAGAGCCAATCCTTAGCGGCGCATCGGCTCTCGCCTTTTTTGCAGGCGATGAATCTCCATGGCCAGACCCGGAAGGGACTTCAACAATGTCTTGAGTTGAAGCAGCTAAGGGTTCAGAAGCCCTGGAAGGCGTTCTAGAGGACATAATATTCAAACCCTCAAGCACGGACTTTACACCGTCTTCAATGTTTGGAAGTTTAAAATCGTCAAGACCCATCTCTTGAAGAAGAACGAAGAAAACGTTAAAATTTTTTGAAGGAGTTTGAAAACGGAAGAACTCGGAAGTCGTCAATTAAGATTGCGCAGATGAAAAGTGAATGATAAAAGAAGAAGAAGCACAATATTTATAGGGAATTACTGAAATTCGAAACGACCCAAAACGGTATTATAACTCAACGGAGAGTAATCAAAGCGATGCCATGCGTAATAATGATGATTCGCATAAAACTGAGGCGATTGTTCGACAAGCCCACTTGAAAACTGACACATGGACCAAAGATTCTGGAAGATGAAAAACCTTTCCGACTCAGAAATTCGGCACCAGAATTTCCGAGTTTAGGGGGGGACAATTGTTGGAGGTAGATCCGAGATCCTGCTTTGGTCCACTGAAAATAACGGGTTGAATACAAAAGAACAACCCGGTTGCAAGCACTAAGTCTTCAACTGGGATAATATATTCGACTCGGCAAAATATCTCATCTCGGAAGATTTCCCGAATCTCAAGAGAAGTCGGATGACACATCAGCAAACATGAAATGAATGTTTTCTTGTTCCGACATGGAAAATTTCCACAAATTTAGCACGAATCTTAACAGATTCAATCTTATCAAAAGATTTGTAAATCTTCCTTTATTTTTTACACATGTAACCGCCTCTATAAAATAGAAATAGAGGCAAAATTCTTTGAAAAAAGGATCCGGTTTTTGCAATACTAAAATCTAATAAGAACACCAAGTCGACAATTATCTCTTCTTGTTCTTAGTTAACTAACTCTTGCTCCCAATCTAATTTACAAGTGTCCTTGCTCATTTTCCTCCACTCTTTTAATCCGAAACCTCCATTTTAGTATCCATTATGCTAAAACCGATTCTAACACTATTCACCGGAGAGGAAAGAGGAGAAACTTTTTGGTTGTCTGTATGAGAAAGAATAAAGCTTGTCTAATACACTTATTATATTTTTTTTTTTCTACTACCTCCTTCTCCTCTATTTTCTTTCTCGAGTATCTCCAATATTTAAACAATTTAAACTAATTAATTGTGCAAAACTATAAACAATATATATATATTTTTCTACGTAACTATAAACAATATCTAATAAAGTCTAGAAAGAGTTTTCATTTAGCACGTATTATTTTTCTATTTTTAAAAGGGATTTAGATTTTTTCTATGATTTATAAAAAAATTTAGGCTTCAATTGGTAAAATTGCACAATCGTCTAATGACAGAAAATAAAATAAATATACAAAATAAAAATTGCATAATAAAAAACTGCAGAATGATATATTGTAGTATAGTTTTTGGCAGAATAATATGGGGATTGGATAACGTTTGCTAAATGGTAAAATATAATTTAATATATTTAATATTCAACTATTAATTATTTTTAGTACTTATTTTAATATATTATAAATATTTCATATATTTAGAAAACTAAGAATTTATAAAATTAGATTATATATTAAATACTTGAAAAGATATTTTGTAAATATTATAAAAAACAAAAACACATTTTTTTGTTATTAATGCTAAATACGTTAAAAATATTTACTAGAGACAACTAATTTACTGTTAGAGAATCAATTCGTTATAGTTGTATGTAATATTTTTTTTTTCCAAAAACATTTATTGGCATTTATTCATTATTGGTTGCATCGTAATAGGTATTGGTTGTAAAAGAGTAATTGTAATTCGTTATTGATGGTAAAATCGTAATAGTTATTAGTTGCATGTAAGTATTAGATTATTTTATTATTATTTATTGATTATTATGAAAAAAGCAACAAAAACCTGTATATTTTCTTATGACTTTTTCTTTTATAAATTTTTGGGCAGAAAGAAAGTTTAATAATATTTAATCTTTTTAATATATGGGCTAGTGGAACTGATAATGCTCTTTTATAAATTCTTAGCCACCAAGGTTTGAACCTTTCCTGAATGGTGGGATTAAAAGCCACTAAAAAAAGAATGGTGAGCAAATATAGGAAGTTGGTGATTTTGATCCTTTGTGATTATGAGTATTTTCTTTTTTCGATGATAAAATAATTATATTTAAGTTCAATAATCATAGTTTAAAACGTATATTTTGAATCTAAACTATAAGATAATTTTAGCTTATAATTTTTTAAAAAATTATACGACCTTAACATTTATTGTGAAGCTCAATAGCAAATTTATTCTTGGATATAAAAACTTGATACCCAAAACCCGAACAAAATTGACTTAGAAAAGATGGAACCAAAACCAAAACCGATCCCGATAAAGTACCCTAAATGATTCATAAATATATGTATTCAAAAGATCAAACTCAAAATAGAACCAGAACAAAATTAAGAACCGTATGGGTAGCCGATATATTTTTAAAAAAATTTTAGTTGATTAGAGTTTTTCTATTAAATTCTTTTTAATTTCAAATTTTTATATAAGAATACCTAAAAACCGAAGTCAAATTATACCCAACCGGACCTTATACTCAAACTAAATTACCCAAACAAGTATTAAATCCAAAAAAATACCAAAAAACTGAATTAGACAAACGGAACCCGAGAAAATACCAGATGGAGTCATAAATCTATGTAACAAAAACCGAATCCAAACTCAAATCTGATCAATTTATTTCCTTAAAAAATGAAATTTGTTAATTTATTAGGGGTTACTATTCCAGAAAAAATGATTAATTCTGCAACAAAACAGCTAAATTTGTAACCGATATATTTTAATTATATTTTAATTTTTGGGTTTTCTTATATTATATTTTTATTAATTTTGATTTTTTAATATAAAAATTTATAATAAAACTCACCTTAAGCATTTTTTAAGGGTAGTTACGAACTATAATTTTTATCCTAAAGGTTTAGCACGTCCAAACTGAAATGTCTCTTCTTTTAATATACTCCCCCCGTTTCATAATAAGTGTCATTTTAGAATTGTTTTTTTGTTTCAAAATAAGTGTCGTTTTAAATTTACGAGGTAACTTTTAGCATAAATGGTCTACTTTAACCTCATTACTAACCAATAAGAAAAAATAAAATGTCAAGAGTCAATTAATTTTTAAGGGTATAATAGAGTTTTAATATGTTTCCTTAATTTGTGTGAAAAATGCTAGAGTAACACTTATTATGAAACAGATGGAGTATAAGACTAGTATCGACCCGCACTACAATGCAGAATTATGCTTTTAGTTTTATGGTTTTTTTTATAAAAAGAGAAAAAAGTATTTTATAAGTAAATAAAAACAATGAATAAGTAATATATATTTCTTATTTAGTCAATTAGGAATTTGTTATATATAACAAAATGAATAACAGTATTTGTGAGAGTATATATTTGGTTGTTACAGAATAAAATATGATGTTTATTTAATTAATGTGAAATAATATGAAAAACGAATAATATTAATAATAATAATAATAATAATAATAATAATAATAATAATAAAAAAAAAAATAAACAATGCTTGGGAAACAAATATATAATCTTCAGTAATGAAGGTGATACATCATAATAAATATTGTAAATTATTATTTTTATATGAAAAAGAACTAAATTTGAAATTTTTGTTTTTTCTTTTAGACTTGGTTCTGAGATTATCAACTTAAGTTCATATTTCCTAATAATTAGGATCAATTTATATATCAATTTAAAATTCATATGCTTCTATTAACTTTGGATTATGTTAATATTTATAAAGTATTTTGTAAGACTTTAACAAAATTATTAATCTAGTTAGTACTATGAAATTTTTCTTTAATTTTTTAATTTGAATTTAAGAATTTGTAAACTCACTGTCCATGGGTTCTAATTATAATTTGGCAAAAGATGTACTAAAAATTTTATATTATTAATTGAATTTATTAGAGGAAGCAAAAGTGTGAAGTTTGTTTATTTTTAGCTGAGTTTTTTACAATGGTTAATCTAATAACTAATATATAAAGATAAAAATTTTAAAAATAAACTTTTTTCCGATTATAAGTTAGAATTCCGAGTAATTGGAAATTTTTAATTTATATATACATTTGAAAATTTAAGATTAATCTCGATAATAATAACAAAACAAAACATATATACCAAATAAAATGTTTCAAATAAATGTGGAATAAGTTTTAAAACAATAAGTTTTAAATTAATAAAAGCATAATTCACATAGTGAAAGTAAGGAATAAACTAATTTAAAAGTAAATACGAAAATAAACATAGAGAAAAAAATAAAATAAAAGAAAATTGTTCATAAGATGAAAGAACAAAAACTATGATAATCAATGGAGTAGTTATTTCATTGTCTTAGATGATATGTGCAAATTCAAACTTATTGGTAGACCAAACTTTTCCCACCTTGTATTTGTAACTTTCTTATTTTTTGATGTTCCCTTTGTCCAGAATAAAGCCAAACTGGAAAGATTTTCCAAACAAATCGCTAATTACAAGAGGCATTCTTTCAGGGTATTCAATTTATATGTTGCAAGCCATATATTTTAATAGTCTAAGTATGATGAAGAAGAAAAAAACGAAGTGTAACAATTAATAAAGAACATCTTAGCTGCATTACCTCACCATAACGATCGACTAAGATATCATTTGCTCATTTTCATATGGCTTCAATGGCGAAACTTTCAAACAACAAACAATATTGTCCATTATTTGTAAATTCGGCTTAAATCAAATGAGTATAATATATCATGTACACAATATATAAACAAAAAGTTATCAATTAATGAGATAGAAAAATATAAATGTCGAATTTACGTTGAAGTCACTGATTGAGTAAGTGTTTGTTATGAACCAAAAAGAATCATACTTCTTAGTGTAGTCTTCGTCAAAAGAACATCTCTTAAGCAAGTAACTGTGTCATTGTTACACAGGTTGCAACTAAAATAATATCATTGTGGCTTCGTTGGATCAAATCCCAATACAGTATACATAACATGATATTTATCAACCTAAAATCTTAGCTAAAAAATGTAAACAAAAAAATGATAATCATTTTAAATTAAGCAAAATATATAGTGGCACATTTGTATATAAAACATCAAATTAGGGTAAAACATATATCAGGCAACTCAAGTAATTCAACAATAGATTTCCTTTAATATTCAAGCTAAATATTATCATGTACATATGTTTTTTGACTCGTGGGATTCAAGATGATGAGACGCAAACCACCATTCGCCAAACTAAAGACATAAAAATCATAAGATATCTAAATAAAAAAACAAAGATGAGTTAATATAGGAAAAATAATAAATCTTATATGGTTCAAAATGATGAAACGCATACCATCATTTGCCAAACTAATAAAATAAAAAATGCATAAGATATTTTTTTTTCCAAAAAGATGAGTTAATATAGGAAAAATAATAAATATTATAGCAAAACTCTTACTTATCAAGACATTGATATCGTAATCTCAGTTGAGAATAACATCAAATATAGCTAGTGAGATGAAATTGTCATTCAAAACAGGATCACATAGAGTGCTAATAGTTATGTTCATAAAGATAATTTTGAAAGACAAAAGAAAAATCACGTAAAGACTATTTTCCTTAGAAACTTGTAAGTTATGCATTATCTTCCATTCACCAGTCTTGTTAGAGTTTGGAAACTTTCGGACATGTTCTTTTTTTAATTATGGCAATTAGTTTGGAAACCTTAATAATAAAACAACGAATACCAACGTCACATATATCATATGAAAATAAAAGTTTTTTAAAAACAAACAAAATTTTTTTAAAGAAAAACTCACAATTTCGTCAGCGAGGATCTTCTTTATAATTTTAGCAGATATTTTACCATATTTGAACCAGGTGTGCAAGATCTTTCATCTGATTTTTCAAGGATAATTCTTGTTGGTCTTGATGTCCTTGAATAGAATGATTCATTCATGTTGGCTAATGCAGAAAACATGATGAACTTGTAAACAATTTTTAAAAATGATTAGAGATATAATGGCGAGTACAATGAAAAAAAGATACAAGTACAATATTATATAGTAATATTTGGTTATTTATTTGACCTAATAAATATATAAAAAAAATCGTCCAAACATATTATCATTACTAGAATTTCTTTATTTTTAGAAAGTAGTTTAAGTTAAGATAATGTTTTATAAAATATATTATAGCCAACTTTACTCTACATTTTTAGAGAGTTTAGTTATGATATTAAAGAGTGAATAAATATCTCAAAAAATTCCTAAATTAATCGTGATTGATATTATAGAAAAATATATACAATCAAATTCGTGATAATATCAAAAGATATAATTATGCATATCGATGCCAAAAATATGTCGAGAAGATTATGATCACAACAACTATTTAAAATTCAACAAATATCGGGATTAAATATAAAAAAGGTAATTGTGGACAAATTTAAGGCAATAAATATCGTCTTCTTTGATATATCTTTTTCTTTTACAACATTTTTTCACTATTGTTGGTAAAACATGCATGAATATGAACAACCACCGTAAAATATTCAACAATTATAGAATTTTTTTAAAAATATATATTTAAGCTTAGAATGACTTATTTTTTTAAAATATTTTTCAAAGATTAGGATGTTAGAGGGTGAGCGGTTGTGATTTTTTTCATAATTATTTGATAAATATTGAAGCGACCATTGGAGAGCAAGGGTGATTAGTGAAGGTTGATGGATTATCATGAAATAAAAATCTAAAAAACTATTATAATAAAAAAGTTTGTAATTAATTGATTTATAAAAATGGACTATCAGGATCAAAAGTTAAAACGGACGACCAAGATTTCTTTCTGAGGGTCGTATGAAAACTATAGATTGATTTTAACCTATATTTTTTACCGTTTTGCACCCCCACATATTTATTGTGATTTTTTCTCCAAAAGGAAGTCTCCTGATTAGTCAAAATCGAGTGGCATTTTGAAAAAGATCCCAAATTGTACTCCCGCTTTAATATATAGAAATTTGCTATAATTTTAAACTTTTAATAATAACAACACCGAATTATGCATATTATATTGCATATTATAGTTGGAGAACATGTGGTGCTTTTGTGAACAATGGTGATGCTAAGTTTAGGCTGATGTAGCGATGCAACCACGAGTTGATGCGGAAGTGGTTGATAACTCGTGGAATAGCACGATGCTATATGAAGATAATATGGAAAGGGGGAGGGTCGGTGGTAGCATAATAGTCGCCCTGATGGTTTTATGGACTTGTTTCTATCGTGATAACATACATTATATTTTATAGAATTTTTGGGAGACGAATAAACATAATTTAGACAATCAGTTAGATACATGTAAAAAAGCTCAGACAAATATTCCAACTCTCTTTGACATGCACACAGGTGGTGATCGAAATAAAATTTATGAAAGCCTAAGATTTGAAAACTTATTTAGAGTTAATGCAAGAGGACAAAGCGGAAACATATATTCAATATGGAGATCAAAATTTGGTTGAGTTTCCAAACCAGCAGTTTATCATGGCTAGCATAGATATGGGGTTGGAGATTGTGAATTCGATTGTGGTTTATGCAGCTCCATCAGTGGTTAGGAGGAGTAGATTGTTGAGCCAATTAACTTGATGTGTCTGAAACTCAAATGACTTAGTCCTTGTGGGTGGTAATCTTAATCTGATGGTTTGAGTAAATGAGAGAATAGGTGGAACGTTAGATTCTTGTAGGATTCTCTAGAGTTTAGACAATAGATAAACAACCTGTCATTGATATATATGGGGTTCAAAGCTAATAAATTTACATAGTGAAGATGAAAGATGGAGAATACCTTTGTTGTCAAGAGACTAGATTGGGTTCTTTGTTGTGCACATGCGAGACTTAAATGGTAAGATGCATCAGTTTCTCGTTACCGTTTATGGCATATGATCACACAACTGTGTATCTTCAATTCAATCCAACTGTTGAGCGTAACCCAAGGCGATGTTTGTTTCGATTTGAGGAAGCATGGATGCAGCATAAGGGGTTCAAAAAGTTATTAAAAATTTTGTGGAATGGTGGATTAAAACACTCGAGGTCTTATAGAGACTAGAGTGTACATTGAGGCAACAAAATAAAGAGATATTTGAAGAAATTTAGCAGCATAATTAATGTAAAATTGTAGAAGATTAAGGAAATTCAAAATATACTTGACATTCACCAAACATATGTGGGATGGAGAGAGACTACTCACGGAGTTCTATGGGATTTTACAACAGGAGGAAGTAATATTGTTTCAAAAATTAAGGGAAAGATGGATTAGACTTAGAGACCAAAACACAAAGTATTTTTACAGGTTAATGATTGTGAGAAGGATAATAAATAGGATTGAGGGTTGAACAAATAATAATAGGAGCTAATGACAGATGGTATTGAGCTTGAGAAGCTTGCGATCGATTAAATATTTGGAAAGGGTCTATTCTACAAATTATGTGAGTTCTTTGGCAATAAGTCTGCCCAGGTAAGGTTTTACGGATATTACACTTGTATAGAAATTGGTGTTAACACATACGTTTGATGCTCGAGAAGTAGAGTGTATGTTGATAGGTATTTGATGATATAAGGCATCATGTCGGGATGGGTTCAATCTTGTCTTCAACAAGGATAATTGGGATGTAGTAGGAGGTTCACTAGTCAAGAATTTCATGAAACTTTTTGAGGTAGGTGAGTTATCAACATGTAGGAGTGATGCATTGGTGGTTTTTATCCCAAAATTCTTGAAGCCAGAGAGAATCACTCAGTTTCGTCCAATAAGCATGTGTAATGTCTTGTTTAAGACAATTGAAAGGACGATGGTTATGAGGTTAAAACAAATAATGCCAAAGCCTTTGGACCAACACAATTAATTTTTATCATGGGACACTTGAGTATAGATAAAACTGTGGTGGTTCAAAAGGATGTATCCATGGGATAAAAGAAAGGAAGAAAATGGTTGGTGCTGGTTAAACTTGATATTGAGAAGGTTTATGACCAAATGAGATGGATGTTTTTAGAGCCGTAAATTACCGGAGCAATGGGTGATCGATTATGCAATGTGTAACTAACCCATTGACGAGTATGCCCTAGAATAGAGAAAAATGATTCATTTACACCGGTGTGTGGTCTGTGTCAAGGAAACCCGTTATCACCATATTTTTTAATTATGTCTTGAGAGGTTATGTCACATGTATGAGTACTAGGTTAAAGAGAAGAGATGGAGACCAATCACCATATTGCATGAGAGCCTGAAACTTTCACACATCTGTTTTGCGGATGATCTCAAAAGTGTGTTGAAGAGATTTTGTGACCCTATAAGGGCAATTAGTTAGCTTAGAGAAGTCAAAAATATTCTTCTTAAGCAATGTGTCACAAAGTTTGGAAATTTTTGTTAGTGGTGAAAGTAGTATTAAAGCTACTAAGGATTTGAGAAAGTATTTGGCGCTACCAGTGTTACAAAAAGAAAGAATAAATAAAGAAACTTTTAGCATATGGAGAAAAAAACCATTTATTAAAGTGTTGGAGAAGGTTTTGTCGAGATAAGCGGGTTAGAAATAACATTTTTAGAGATTTGCAGGGAAATCTATATTCACAAAAGTAGTGTTATCTTCCACCAATGCATATGACGATTATAATATCACTTCTGGGGGGGGCAATCCGATCATTATAGACACAAGCGTGTGTGAGGTATGTAAAGGTTATGGTGCGATCACCATCCTATGTAGTATATTGCTCGACGATGTCAGGAATTTGGGTTGAGCTACTTTTGATACAAAACAACGAGAGTTTTAACAATTGTTACTCAAGTGCTTGTATAAGAATCTTAGAAATAATGATGAGGTATATGGCAGTCCTTGGGCTACCTTCTTTGCATTAGTCATATGTTGGGGTTAGAAGTGAAGATGCAGGAACATCTTTCGTAAGGATGATATATGCGGAGATGAAATAAGATTTGTGAAATAAATGAGAAAATAAGTGATACAAGCACACATATTTAGCTCTACAGGTATAAGAGTTGGCTTACAAGTGGCTTGATTAATTATTTGGTTATTGTCGATATCTAGGTTAAACTCAATGTCAATGGGGCAGAAAGAGGTAATCATTGTCTTTTGACTTAGTTCTGCATCATGTTCTTTAACATTTTTTAGATGATACAAACAAGTCTATGAATTTTAGAGACTTTCTCTTGTAATTCTTGATTTTATTTTGATAAATTTTTAGAGAGGCTTGGTGTAACACACGTTTTTTACAGACCTTTGTGTGATTCCAAACGGATTCGAGGAAAGCATGTAAGTTGGGTCGGAGTATTATGAAAGATGGTCGACCATGACCAAGCAAAGTGTGAAAATAATCTAGCATAACTGATCAAAGCTGGATTCAGCCAATCAAGTTTCAAGCAGATGGGTAAAAGGCCCAAAAGGTTGATCTGGGTTAAGAAATAGCAAGAAAATCTGAACGTTAGAAAGACTTAGTTGGAAAGTCAAATTAGGGCTAAATAAGTTAAGTCTGTGATTCTCAGACAAGTTTGTGATCATCGGACAAGATGATCGTATCAAAACAGGTAAGTCAAATTCAAACAAGTATGTCGGATTCACACAAAATGATATTCAGATCAAATTTTCGTGATTCGGACAAAGAAGCAGAATGTTCGGGCCCAACCAGTCAATGTTTAGAAAAGGAAACAAAATATTTAGACAGTGGTCAATATTTCGACAATGATAGTTAATGTTTGGACAATGATGATCAATTTCTAGACAGTGTTGGTCGATGACTTGCTAGAGCTGGTCGATGGTTTGATACAGACTTATTGAACCATAATCAAGAAACCAAATTCATTTTAAGTGATGGTTTTGAAAGTTGACATAATCAGACCTAGTTTAAACATCCTATAAATATAATCCTAATCTCCGTTGTCATAATTTTATTAAGCAAAAATATTTTAATTAAAGAAATAAGGGAAAACCCTTATTTCTGACTGATTCAAGGTCGATTTATGACTGTTAGATAGTACAAATTGGCTGATTTTGATGAATTCTTTGCATGGCATGTTCTACTTTGTTCCGTGACTTGATTGTTTAATTACGAGATTCAGTTAGACTTGGTGAAAGGGAATAAGCGACTCACTAAGAATATTTGTGCTTACATATTATGTGAGATGATGGTAATGAGTTACCCAATGATGTATGTGAAAGTAGTTAAGCTAGGAGCGAGACCAAAGCCAATAGAAAAAAAAATAATGTAAGACGGGAATTTTTGACCTAGTTTCGATATAATAGCTTATTAACAACATTCATTATATTATAACTCCTTTTAAATAAGTTTATGCATTATTACCAAATTTACTAAACATGAATCTTGACTAAATATACATAAGAACATAATATGTCTATTATTTGTCTTGTTCATGAACAAACTTAACTTAATCATAACTATGTGTTTTCGGGTTAAGATATTTTACTTGACTACCTTAGGCAATCAAAATAATATTACATAAAGCCTAACTAATGTCTGGGAAATTTTTTTATTCCTCACCATTTTCATTTCAAAATTACCATTCATCATTCTGAATGTTGTGTAATTTTTGTACTTTTTTTTTCCAGATTTGGTATCTTACGTTTATTTTTGTATTTATCACTGCAAAAACAATGTGTAAGATTACTGCAAACATGATATTAAGTATTTATTTCTAAAGTTATAAAATTTAGTTACTTAGCCGTATAAAAATCAATTATTTGATTGGTAGAACTTAATCTTTAATCCAAATCCACTCATAATTTTTTCTATTTTCTTAACTTCCACACATAGTAGGTAGAGTCGAAATCTAGATACATAGACAAAATATTATATATTTTGTTATTAAAAAGTAAAAAATTCATAGGAACTATTTGTCCCATGTTATATTAGTATAGGGGTTTGGATTATTGATTATAGATTGAATGTATCGATATAATTATTTATAAAAAAGAGTTCTGCTAGATTTTATATTGAGCTGTTTCTATTTAAATTTAAATTATTCAATTAGATTCCACATAAAAGATAAAAATATTTGTTAGATTCTACATTAAGCAGAACTCAGTTCCTACCATTTGTACATATATTATTGGCATAATTATTTTGTATTTTAAAAATAAAATAAAATTGAAAAAATGTTTTTCTTTTTTTGGAGGAAAACTTATCGTTATTGTTTCTGGCATTCCGAATTCCGAATTATTATAATTATTAATATTTGACACGTGTAAAGGATCCCTATATAAATGGACCGTCAGATTAGAGGGATACTAGTCTATATGTTTAAGTTAATTTATTGATTCTAGCAACATTCTACTTTTCCTTCTTACCAAATTTTTCATTCTAGTATTTGTTTTATTTTTTGAATCAAATATTATGGCAATGTTTTTCTATTGCTACACTTATAAAGTGTAACTAAAAATGTCAGAAAAATGAGCTGGGATGTTACTTGTCAATTCGGTCTGGTTAGAAAAATTCTGGTCTTACCGATTGGAATTTTTAGGTCGTGTATTTAATGAATTTGGAGAGTCGATCTTAACAGATTTACCTACACATTATATTATATTAAATTTTTTCATATATATATATATATATACAGAGAAAAAATAGCTTCATCTTGTTAGAAAATATGTATGTAAATATTATATAGTAATATACTATATATATATATTCTATAATGTTTTTGTATGAAAATTAGATAAATCTAAA
>OVBA01002458.1:0-34269 GCA_900406435.1 Lepidium aucheri | reverse complement strand
TCAGTTTTTAAAAACTTAATCTAGCATATAGAAGATTGAGTTGAAATTGAGCAAATGGAAGGAGAATATAGTGAACTCAAATTCCTTAGTAATCCAGCATCTTGTTGACTACTTCTCTCGTTTCTCTATTTAAATTCTTTAGAATTTTCAATGTAATTCATCCTGGATTTGGATCACAAACAAATGAAAATCTCTTTATCAAACTCTCTCTAAAATCGTGAACTCAAAGTTATCTCTTCAACTTCTGAAACCAACTTGTTGAATCTTCAACATCTTTGCTAGATTAGTTGTATCTTCAGCCTATGGTTCGAGTATATTCACTTTGGATGAGTCTGCTGCTTGCTTGCCCCGATCGCATCACTTTCAAATTGCACTTGATCTGATCACTCGACTGCTTAACTCGATCGCTGCCTGCTCGAGTGACTTATTACTCGACATCTAACTCGACTAAACTGTACTCGAGGGTAGATTGATCTTCTTTACTCGACCTCTAACTCGATCAAATACACTTGAGGATTGATTTTGCACCTTAATAGAAGGATTTTCTGAACCTTTTGTTCTCTTAGGCGATCTTACCAACTTCTATGTGTGAATCCTTGGGTAGGAGTGTATCAGGTGATATCAGAGCCACACTAAAAACTTGGTAATCTCGTTCCTTTTACCCTTTTTACAGTTTTAGATTTCGTTCATCTTCTACTGTATTTAATCTTATTGGTGTCTCTTCACCTTCGACTGAATCGGACTTGTTCTAATATTTTATCTCTAAAAATCAAGCATTTTTCTTGTTACTTTCAATAAAACCGCTGAGATTCTAGGTTAATTGCTTTTAGATTAAAATCACTTGTATTTTGCTCACATTGTTGAGTCAAATCCGTTCTAGAATCATTGTTGAACCGGTTGATTGATTAGATCAAACTCTGGTGTTGATCTTTGCTCACGAAAATTCTGTTTTTTCACTTCCTAGGTTGAATTTTTCGTTAATCACGACCATTTTTTGTGGATACTGCTGATAAAGACGTGCATGTTCAGTTCTCTGTATATATTTGTTTGCAAATTTTGGTAAGAACTTGTTATTGGCTTGCTTTGTTTGTTTTGTAGCAGGTACAAATGGAGAATCAGTAGGAAACATCAACAACGACAATAAACTCTTGTTAGAAGCATTTTTAGCTCGAATTAAATGAATGATGCAAATAGAAGGAGAAGATTTGCATCAAAGAATTGATCAGCTTCAAGGAGATGCTAGACCTAGAAGGATTTTGGAAAGGACTGAAAATCAGGGTTAAGAACCTCAAAGCCAGATCTGAACGGATGATCATGATTATGTTTCTTCATTAATGGATCAAGGCGCTTCTGAACTCAAACTGATAATGATATGAAGAACATGAAGTTGAAAATTCCTCTTTTCCATTGAGAAAATGATTCGGATGCTTACTTGGAGTGGAAGAAGAAAATAGAGATGATCTATGAGTGTCAAGACTATACAGAATACAAGATGGTTAAGCTAGTTGCTATAGAGTTCTATGGCTATGCTCTAAATTGGTGGGATCAGGTGACTGCAATTCGTAAAAGAAAAGGAGATCTGATATTTGGGAAAAGTTAATTATGCTTTTGGAAAATCTATTTGTTCCTAGCTATTATTAATGAGAGTTGCACCAGAAACTAAGGTGTTTGACACAAGAAACCAGCAGTGTGGAAGATTACTTTCAGGAAACGAAATCTCTAATGTTCAAAGCCAATATAATCAACAATAATGAGGCAACTATTGCTAGGTCTTTGGATGGTCTGAACCGTGACAGTTAAGACAGAATGGAGATGCAAAGTTATGGTAATCTGGAGGAGATATATCATAAGGCTAATCTGATTGAACAACAGCTCAACAAAAAGGGTTCAAAGTCTGTGTTTGGACCTAGTTCAACCATTACTCAATTTTCAAAGGAATAAAAGGCTTTTTCTAAGCCTAAAGAAGTATTTAAACCCACAACCACTCATTCAGACTTCAAGATCAGAACTGAGTCATCTAATACTACTACAAGAACTCATGAGATTGTGTGCTTCAAGTGTCAAGGAAGAGGACACATTTCTAGTGCTTGTCCAAACAAAAGAGTGATGATTCTTCTAAAAAATGGAGGTTATGAATCATCTGATGAAGAAGAACTCCTTGGATCTCCCAAAGGTCACAAGAAATCTGTTGTTAAAGGAGATCTCTTGATGATCAAAAGGGTACTTCATGTGCAAGAACAAGTGTCAAACGTACAACCCAAGACAAAAGTAGAAATTCAAAGAGAAAATATGTTCCAAACAAGATGTCTTGTGCAAGGAAAAGTGTGTAGTTTCATAATCGATAAAGGAAGCTGCACTAAAGTGGCAAGTGAATACATGGTTAAGAAGCCTGATCTGAAAGTTATGAAGCATCCAAAGCCATACGATTTGCATTGGCTGAATGATAAAGGCAAGATGAGAGTGCATGACCAAATATTGGTTCGTTTATCCATTGAAAAATACGAAGATGAAGTACTATGTGATTTTCTACCAATGGAAGCAAGTCACATTCTGGTTGTAAGGTCTTGGCAATATGATAGGCGAGTGGTTCATGATGGTTCTACTAACAAGTACTCGTTTGAATTCAAGTGAAGAAAGGTAATGCTTGTTCCTCTTACACCTTCTGAAATCTATCAAGAACAAAAGAAGAAAGGAAAGCAACATGAGCACAACTCTTAGAAGTCATCGAATTTCCTTTTTAAATCTGGTACTATCCAAAGAACTCTACTTTCTTAATCATCTACTCTTAAAACTGCTTGTAAAGAAACTCTTTGGAGTTTGTCTAATGATGCACCAGAGCTGTCGAGTGTAATGATTCACAATTTTCAGGTTCAATGCACTAAAGAAAATAAGTTGCATTACTAATCAAACCGTTGGAAATGGAGAAACAAAACTTCATTCAATTTGGTCAAATCGAATTCACATTCAGTTTACTAAAGACAGCCAAAGAATTTCTCTTCACCAATGCACATTATATAATCAAGCAGCCTCAAAAGAACAAAACTTCTGATTAAAAGGGAATTTCACTCAACAAAACATACACTTTAAGACAAATGGTTGTGGATCTTTGATGTTTAACTTTCGGAAAATGAAGTGTTTCACAAGCCAAACGAGTTCAAGGAATGTTCATTCGGACCAAAAGAAGAAAAATAGGATGCAAACACCTCTCAAGATGTGGAACTCGACCATTCTGAATCAACAGAAGCTAAAGAACATAGGCTAAACCAAACACCAACACATATCACCTCCAAAGATGGCACAACAAGCTTGCAAGGTAAGTGCACTTCAAACTCGAGTTCTAAAAATACTAACTTGGTGTTGTGTCTTGAAGATTATTTGGATTAGAGGACAAATCATTTTCAAGTGGGAGGAGATGATAAGACCCTAAGCAGCCTTAATCAATGCATCAAGAAGCAACCAAGCACTAAGGAAAATTTGGAGCTTAAGCAAGGCACAAAGACTAACAACTTCAAGAAAGGCATTGGTGATTGGTTTAAAATCATTCATGAGGCTAATAAGAAGAAACATAATCGAATTATTCATTGGGTAAGTGAGTCATGGTATGCTCTTTTTCTCTCCTCCAAGTTTTGTCCCAATGAGTTTTCTTGGAGAGGTTTTTAAATAAGCAAATGGCCCATTTCTCAAATTGCGCATGAGTGATTCATAATGAAGTCCAACAAGCAAATGAAAGGCCCAAAATACTTTTGGATTGGCGCGAGAGTGATCTGAAAATTCTTCCAGTATATCTTTAATGTTATGCAATTTTCTAGAATAGTCTTCATTTAAGTTTTTTCTATTTTCGAGATTAGTCTTGTTGACTACTTCTCTCCTTTCTCTATTTAAACTTCTTAGAAGTATCTATGTAATATATCCTGGATTTGGATCACAAACAAATAAAAATCTCTTTATCAAACTCTCTCTAAAATTGTAAACTCGAAGTTGTCTCTTCAACTTCTGAAACCAACTTGTTGAATCTTCAACACCTTTGCTCGCTTTGCTGTATCTTCATCCTCTGGTTCAAGTCTCTTCACTCTGGACGAGTATGCTACTTGCTTGTCCCATTCGCATCACTTTCATATTGAACTTGATCTGATCACTCAACTGTTTCACTGAACCGATGCCTGCCCGAGTGACTTATTACTCGGCCTCTAACTTGACTGAATTACTACTCTAAGGTCGACTGAACTTCTTTACTCGACCTCTAACTCGATCAAATACACTCAAGGGTTGATTCTTCAGCTCAACAGAAGGATTTTCTGCACCATATTGTTCTCTTAGGCGATTCTATCAACTTCTCTATATTGATCTTTGGTTAGGAGTGTATCAACTTGTTTGCATTTCAAGAGATCCCAAGAAAAGATGAGTGATATTCGGGTGTTTCTATTATTATATTTGATAGTTCTGGGGAAATAGATTATCGGCCCTCTATCTACCTTTTATTTTTGTTTTACAATTTAAAAACACAAATAGGATTATATTCGCGTAATAACGTGAGATTTAATTTTTTTTAAAACTGTCTTCGTTTAAGTTGTTATACATGTGTTGTTTTTTTAGAATATTGTAATTGAGATGTTGAATTAGAAGGCCAAAATCTGAACCAAAATCGATCCATATTACACGAACTGAACCCGACAAAATACTCTAATGTGTCTTAAATCTATATACCTAAAAAAATTGAATCCAAATCGAGCCAGAATCTTATCAAAAACCAAAATTTAGCTTAAATTTTAAAGTTTTTCTAATATATTTTCGAAAAAATTTAAATGTTTGTATAAATATATTCAAACTCGAACTCAACCTCTATCAAACCGAACCATATCCAAAAAATAAAAATACTCGAATAAGTCTTCAATCAAATGATCTCTTCATTCCATTTTCCAAGTATCTTCATCATATTGTCTGAGTTCTCTTCAAATTTAGCGGTTTCTTTAGGCCTCTGTTTATTCTTATGGGTGTACTCCCCATTGTCTGTTTTATTCTTTGTACTACTACCTTTGTTTTTGTTTAGTAGAGGACATTTGATTTGCTCATGATCTAATCCCAAACAACTATGACATCTATTGCTGATCTTTTCGAATTCAAAATCTACTTTTGAACGTCTCGTCGTTCGGTAGAATCACCTCTCTGAATTTTCTTGCCAGACGATTGAGAAAACCATTCAGGTGGAATCCTGTAGAGTTTTTGGGGATATTTGTTTGCACAAAAGAAAAATTTAAAATCTTTTTGCAACAACACAGTCATACCAGCATTCGTCAGATCCATATACTCCAGCCACACACAAATCATAGCAATGAGCATATGAAGAAGAATATATATATATCAAAATAACCGGATAATCCACCAAAAATTACATGGATCCAAAATATGGTTGGGGTTTGTAATGCTTTTAAACTCTTGTGCTTATAGTCTTTTACACAAAACCGCAAATTTTCCAGTCACTTAAGGTAATATGAGCAATTGAACCTCCTTACGACAAAAGGAAGGGAAAGTTACCTCATCCATTCGAAAATTTCACCAAAACATTTCTGTTATTGATTAAAAAAAAAAATGAGCTAATTACACAATAATCGAGTGTCCCCAATTAATACAAGAAAAAAAGAAAAAAAACAAACAAAAGAGGTGACGAAATAGACGGAATGTCTGAAAACACAGCAACGGAACAGATATAAGCAAGAGTCGAAGGTTATTAGTCGACTTCCTCAATCTTGGGACCTGCACCTCCAGCAGAAGGAGGAACATCCTCGTCCATACCTCCTGCAGCAGCTGGACCACCAGCTTCACCACCTTGATACATCTTCGCTATGATCGGGTTGCAAATACTCTCTAGCTCTTTCATCTTATCCTCAAATTCATCACACTCGGCTAATTGATTAGCTTCAAGCCATTCAATGGCAGCTTCAATCGAGTCTTCAATCTTCTTCTTGTCGTCTGCTGCAAGCTTCTCGCCAATCTTCTCATCGCGGATTGTGTTCCTCATGTTGTATGCGTAGTTCTCAAGAGCGTTCTTGGCCTCGACCTTCTTCTTGTGCTCTTCATCCTCAGACTTGTACTTCTCTGCTTCTTGTACCATTCTCTCAATCTCGTCCTTTGACAATCTTCCTTTGTCGTTGGTGATTGTGATTTTGTTCTTTTGTCCTGTTGTCTTGTCCTCGGCCGAGACATTGAGGATACCGTTGGCATCAATGTCGAAACAGACAGTGATTTGAGGAACACCTCTTGGAGCCGGAGGGATACCAGAGAGCTCGAATTTACCCAACAGGTTGTTGTCTTTGGTTCTTGCTCTCTCACCTTCGTATACTTGGATCAAGACACCAGGTTGGTTGTCTGAATAGGTTGAGAAGACTTGTTCCTTCTTCGTGGGGATGGTGGTATTTCTTTGGATCAACACGGTCATTACTCCTCCAGCGGTTTCGAGACCGAGAGAAAGTGGTGTGACATCGAGCAAGAGGAGATCTTGAACCTTCTCGTTACCCTCACCGCTGAGAATAGCTGCCTGGACAGCTGCACCATATGCAACAGCCTCATCGGGGTTGATAGACTTGCAAAGCTCTTTTCCGTTGAAGAAGTCGAGGAGCAACTGCTGGACCTTGGGGATACGGGTTGAGCCACCAACTAGGACTACATCGTCAACAGAGTTTTTGTCCATCTTAGCATCACGAAGACACTTCTCAACAGGATCCATACACTTTCTGAAGAGATCCATGTTAAGCTCTTCAAATCTGGCACGGGTGATTGGGGAGTAGAAGTCAATACCCTCGTACAGAGAGTCGATTTCAATGGTGGTCTGAGCTGTAGAGGAAAGAGTCCTCTTTGCTCTCTCACAGGCGGTTCTCAACCTCCTAAGGGCTCTCGGGTTTCCGCTAATGTCCTTCTTGTTCTTTCTCTTGAACTCTTGGACAAAGTGGTTCACCATTCTGTTGTCGAAATCCTCACCACCAAGATGAGTGTCTCCTGCAGTGGCCTTAACTTCAAAGATTCCTTCTTCAATGGTAAGAAGAGAGACATCAAAAGTACCACCACCAAGGTCAAAAATCAAAACGTTCTTCTCCCCAACACTTGTAGCCTTCTTGTCTAGACCGTAAGCAATGGCAGCAGCAGTAGGCTCATTAATGATCCGCATGACGTTCAAGCCAGCAATGACACCAGCATCCTTTGTTGCCTGACGCTGAGAGTCATTGAAGTAAGCTGGAACAGTAACTACAGCGTTTTTGATTGTTGAACCGAGGTAAGCCTCAGCAACCTCACGCATCTTAATGAGAATCATGGAAGAGATTTCTTCAGCAGCAAACTCTTTATCTTCTCCCTTGTAGTTTACGACAATCATGGGTTTGTCAGCAGGTCCCGGAATGATCTTGAAGGGCCACAATTTCATGTCACTTTGAACAGAGCTGTCACTGAATCTACGACCAATCAACCTCTTAGCATCTGTCACATGAAAAGTTTGAAGATGATTAATACCACAAACAAAAATTTATATACATATACATACCCCAAATTAACAAGAAATACTAAAAGCGTATACAGAGGATATCTTAATTAAATAACATCTTAAAACCTACAATACAAAAGTAATGTTCATTGATATAGGAAAATCACAACAGAACTAAAATCCATCAATTCAAACGCATTCACCAGATATAAACTAGAACCTTGCTTCTAATAACTACGAATTATACTATTACTTGCTACATGTTTTTTTCCTAGATTTAGCAGCTCGATCAAATCGAGTAGTAACTTTCACTAACTCTACAGAGTCGAATCTTCGAATGAAACTTAAATAAACCCTATGCATCTTCAGTGTATAGATCTATAAATTTCGATGCACAATTTAGGTAAAATCACCAGGAACATAACTTCAGATGAAGAGGAAAACGAGATAAAACGTACCGAAAACAGTGTTAATAGGGTTCATGGCGACCTGATTCTTCGCCGCATCACCAATCAACCGTTCGCTGTCCGTAAATGCGACATACGATGGTGTCGTCCTGTTACCTTGATCATTAGCAATGATCTCAACACGGTCATGCTGCCAAACTCCAACGCAAGAATATGTCGTACCGAGATCGATACCAATCGCTGGACCTTCTCCTTTACCAGACATTGTTAAGCAAGCTGAGGTACAAGCTATAGATCGAAGAAGAAGAAGAGGATATTGAGGCTAAGGGTTTTCCAAAAGAAGTAGTCGAAGGAGAAGTCTATATAGAGTCACGAACTGATAGTTCTAGAATGTTCGGTGGCTCGCTAAGTGACCCCACGATCTTTCGGAACACGATCTGACGGTCCCAGAACGATTCCTCTCACCGCTTTTTCCTTTTCAACCTTTAAACAAATGAAGCGCGTTGAATTGTAGTAACAACTTGAGACCTCAAAACTCAAAAGCAGTTTAAAAAGCTTCTAGAATCTTCGATTCGGTGGCTTAGTCATTAATCAAACGTCCTTTATTGGCTGTGACGTAGTCTGTGCAGCTTTACAGTTCTTTGGGTTTTCATTGGCTCTGAGTCGGTTAATCATTGTGGTCACCGTTAATGTTACCTTCTTCATATCAACATTTGGCCCAATGGGCTTATCTTGATTACGATATTAATCGTTAGTTAAACACGAAATTCAATTTAGTTGCCCAATAAGCTGTTTTGCTTTTTCTGGTCTAAACCCATCAAGTTGTTGAAATTTGTTAAAATGTTATCGATCAACTATATACCAAATTGAGATTGTTTATTGTGAAAATTTTTATATTCTTGATTAGTGGATGCCCTCCCTTCTCCCTCACTTTTCAGTAGTATTTGCAGTAAACTGTACATAGGTGTTGAAGATGTAAATGATCCTAAGAGTTGGCCGGCTTTTACTTCTTTTCTGGAGAAATTCATTTGTTTTCACCGTTTCTTTTTTTTCTTTTACTTCTCGTTGATTTCAAAATCGTTGAATCACAAAGCTGTTTTTTTCCCGTAATGTTCACGGGCTTTGTAGGAATTAAACTTTCGTTGATTATGTATCTCAAACATTGACTCGGTTATTTGGTTTAATTGAATAAGTTAAGTTGGAAAAAAAGTTTTAATGTATGTCACTTTAACTTTTTTTGAGAAATACATGTAAATATTCTATTACAAATCAAAATTTGATTTTAGATATGATTTAAATTTTTTGTTGAAGATGAAAAATTTTCAAAACAAATATTATTTCCTCAGTTCTTGTATGATGTTTTAAAACTTTTTTTTTACAATATGTTATGTCATTTTCTATGTAAAATTTAATGTCTTTTTACTTTGAAATTATTAAAAAAATTTGCAGTATTTTATATGATTGGTCAAATTATATTAAATTATAATATTAAATATGGTGTTAGAAGATGATGACATGTGAGTTTTTTTTTGGTCGAAGACAAGGGCAAGCCCCTATCAAATTATTATTAAAAAATCAAACAAGAATCTAAAACAGAAATCACTCGAGATTGAGACACTCCGAGTTTATCATCTAAAAGAATCGACCCTAAACAAGAAGGTGGGTCATGAAAACTATGAAAGCCTAATGGTAACGAAAAAGCATATGTAGCTAAACCATCCGCCAGACGATTTGCTTCTCTATATACATGTGTAACTCGGACTAATCAATCCCTTGATAAAAAGCCATAACACAGTTGTGTTACGAAGGATAATGGGTGGGAATCCTCGATGCCTGTCGTGAGAAAACCAACCACTATCGCTGAATTCACCTCCAGCTCCACTCTTGTAAATCTTCGATCCCTAGCCATAAATAAGCCATAGTATACCCCCCCCATAACTCTGAAAGTGGAGAGGAACATATGCCTATATTCATGGCAAAATCACACAACCAATCGCTATTCACATCCCGTATCACTCCTCCTGCTGTAGCTCTCCCTGGGTTACCATGTGATGCACCATCCGTGTTCAGTTTACACCATTCCTCTCTCGGTGGTACCCAAGAAATCAATATTGTCTCTGTGTGTCTGCGTCCTCTATTTTGTTTTCCGTATCAAGAGCACACGAAATCTCCTTAGCTTTATCTCGAAAAAAAACTTTGTGCGGTCTCTACAACGGTTCTTAGTCACAAAGACGTTCATACATCTCCACTTCCAACCCTACCATAGACTTGCAGCAAATAATATGATCCAAGGGCAGCCATCGTACACTTTCTTGGACTGTAGATTATTATAAAACCATTCCAGAATCGATGCGCTAAAGAAACGAGCATGACGATGTCGGGGTAACAACCGTATCCAGATTCCTTGAATGGCTGGGCAGTCCCGTAGGACATGTAACAACGTCTCCTCACCGGTGTTGCATACCATACAAAGTGCCGCGGGGCTAAGATGTCTTCTACACCTCTCAGCGTTCGTCATAACAATCTGATGTAGAGAAAGCCACATAAAAACTCTCAATCTTTCAGGTACCGGTGCCTTCCAAACAAGAGTAAACAAGCTACTCATATTCGGTCTCAGGGAAGGGTCTTTCGTAATCATATGATACGCAGACCGCACCGAGAATTTGCCATTAGTACATCCCCCCAGGATATACGATCAAAGACCGTGTAATGTTATTCACCACCATCGCAGTTAGTTGGAGCTGAACAAACTCGGACACAAAGTCTTTGATCATATCCATTTTCCAGCATGAGCCATCCGACCATAGATCACATACTCGTAACTCGAGAGCATGAGAAAGAATATCCGAGAAAGCCATATCTTCTAAGGTCTCCGTCCCCAACCATTTATCCCGCCAGAGCCTGATCTCATGACCATTTCCCACTATCCACTTAACTCCCCGGGCTACCACATCTTTCAAACTGGAACTGATACTAGTCCAAGTAGAAGACCAATTCGATTTATGTTGTAACTAGCTCAAATCATTAACATTTCCAACAGTGTATTTACTCCTCAAAATTTGTGTCCATAAACTTGTAGTATCATGGAGAAGACGCCATCCAATTTTAGCTAACAAAGCCAAGTTCATAGGTGCCATTTTACGAATTCCCAATCCACCTTCAGACTTAGGTGTACATACTTTGTTCCAAGCTAACAAATGTTGTTTCTGTTTCTCACTAGTGCTGCCCCAAATAAAGTCTCTTGCCAATTTATCTAATTGAGATAAAGTATGTTGAGGAAGAGCAATGGTACTCATGGCATGAACAGGTATAGAAGGTAAGACCGATTTCGTCAAGGTAATACGCCCAGCTAGACTTAGAAAACGTCCCTTCCAACTTGATAATCGAGAGGCAACTTTCTCAATGATGGGTTCGAAAGTAGACTTGTTTATACGTTTCTGAAGTATTGGCATCCCCAAATACTTGCCTAAGTCCATTGTATAGCTAATCCTACTCTCCATACTGATGCGGTAGCAAGATCCCGCTGTACATTACTCGAGAAAAATATTTGTGATTTCGCAAGACTTACTTTTTGACCCGACGCAGCACAAAATTGTTCTAAAACAGCTCAAATGACTCGAATTTGTGCAATAGACGCTTCAGCAAATAAGATAAGATCATCCGCAAAACAGAGATGAGATAGAAGAGGTCCTCCTCGTGATAATCAGATTGGTTTCCATTGTTTCGAATACACCAAGAGCTCAATCTGGTGGCATAACCGTTCAAGGCATAAAACAAAGAGGTATGGAGACAAAGGATCATCTTGTCTTAATCCTCGTCGTGGCTTGAACGATTCTGTATTTTCCCCATTCCAAAGCAATGACATAGATAGATCACATACACATTGCATGATACAAGTAACCCAATCACTCGAGAAACCCGCAACACATAAAGTATCCTCTAGAAAGTCCCAACTCACTCGATCATAAGCTTTCTCAAGATCAAGTTTCAGTAGCATCCAACTTTTTTTCTCTTTCTTACGCTGCATAGAGTGAACAGCCTCCTGAACCACAATGATATTATCGGTGCTCAAGCGACCAGGAATAAAACTTGCTTGCACCGGGCCAATTAACTTTAGCATTACCCTCTTTAAACGAATAACCACCGCCTTTGTTATTATCTTAAAAGACATTACATAGGCTGATAGGTCTAAACTGCATAATTGTTTCAGGTTTATCCACCTTAGCTATCAATACCAACAGTGCATCATTTGCTTTTTTCGGTAGCATATTGGTCGCAAAGAAGTTCAGGGCAAAGTCACAGACGGATGGACCGACGATATCCCAACATTGTTGGTAGAAGACGGGTTGGAAACCATCAGGACTCGGAGCTTTGAACCGTCCCATACTCCGAGTAGCTGCTTCAATCTCACACGACGAAAAGGGTGCATCAAGTGCATTTAGTTCGGTCACCATCAATGGAGCAAAACCGGCACGACATAACGGTAGAGCTCCCACCACGACATCATCGAGAGAGTACAATGATTTATAGTAATCCACAGCCATATTTTCCAAATCTTTCGAATCCCCAACCCACTCACCTTCAGAATTGCGTAATATCTCAATACAATTCCTCCGCCTTCGTATAACTGTCGATGTGTGGAAAAACTTAGTATTCCGATCTCCATGTGTAATCCATTTCTCCCAAGATTTTTGATACCATAACATCTCCTCTTGTTCTAAGACTTGATCTAAATCCTTAGATAGCATCTCCTCCTTATGCAAAAGATCATCACTACAAGCAATATCGATGAGCTCTTAAACCAACTTAAGTTCGGACAGGAGAGCTTCTTTCTTTTTCACAATATGACCAAACACCTCCTTGTTCCAAGTAATCAAGCGAGAACGGAGAGAGTCAAGAGCATCCGAGGTACTAATATTGGTTCTCCATGAACAGGATAAGAGTTCTTTGAAGCTAGGATGACTCAACCATGCTGCCTCAAAACGAAATGGCTGTCTCTTCCGATCACACTTAGGAACTGGAGAAAGTTGTAAATATAACGGAGCATGATCCGAAGCTAGAAACGGAAGGTGGCTCACTGTCGCATTCTGCCATAAGATCCGAGCAGCAGCATTACCAAAGATACGGTCTAATCGTTTAGCTACTAAAGTTGATCCCATTTTACCCTGACGCCACGTAAAACGACCCCCTTTGAAGCCAAAATCAATCAAAGCCAAGTCATTAGTACATTCACCAAATACCAAAGAATCAAGAGAAAGATGAGCATTACCACCAGAACGGTCATCTAGACAAACTATCGTATTAAAATCCCCCCCTACAATAACTGGGCCATCAATATTACTTATCAAGTTTTTAAGCTGAAGCCAAAGACCACTTCTCTTTGAGACCAACGGCGCAGCATAAACAACAACTAGATTCATCAATTCTCCATTATCATCTATCACCGCATGAATAAACTAACTATTTGCGTCTTGGATGTGAACCTGACCAACCGTAGACCTCCATAATAACCACAACCCACCACTATGATCTCTCGCATCTACACAATATGAATTGTCAAAGCCAAGTCCTTGACAAATCCGTTTAGCTCGATCTCCTTCTACATGAGTATCAAAGAGTGCAAGAATATCCGTAGGATATCATTTCAACATGTATCTAATTGCTCGGCGAAAGCAGGGTTTATTTGCCCCCTGGCAGTTCCTCATTAAGCAATTCATCATAGGTAATCTAAATAAGATTAGAGCTACTGGGGAAACCCATTATTGCGATGTTGTATCCACCACCTGCATCTCAGATGCATTAGCTGATACACTATCCACCTTAGCTGGCTGATTGCCATCTACCACATTCGTTAAAACCAAGTCTGTAGACACCATCTTATCAGGTGACTGAAGACCCGAAAAGACACCACCTGGACGAGCAACAGTCCCAGTATCACCATGTAGTCTTTTACCAGATTTCTCAAGAACCAAATTCGCCTGTACAGTACCAAATACAAGACCACGGGTAGGTCTCACCTGCTTGCTAACTTTGCCTCTCGTACTCAGTTTAGTAGGATTCAAGGATCCATTGACGGAATTATTAACCACCCTTGATGTGAAAATCCCATCAAAGGAGCTCGAACTATCATCCTGTTTATCCTTAGTCTTCCATGAGATGGACGTCTTCTTTAAACCTTGTTCTAGTACCATCGAATTCTCCTTGTTTGCATCCACAATCGACGGTACTATCTCTGTGGAGGATGCAGTAGTAGTTTCTTCAAAATTTGCAAATCTGTTATTCGCCAAAATATTTCCTCTACTCGATGGCTCCTGAATCTCACGTAATTGCTGTCTTTGACCAGAACTATTAACCCCATTTCCACATTCCCCATGCATAGACTTTGTTCAAGATTTTGCCTTACGAACCACGGTAAAACCATCGTCCAAGACCGGAGATTGGTTAGGTAACTCTCGAACAGGAGGAGTCATGTTAGTACTTGTCTCTATCACAGGAGCAACACTAACAGTATTCACTATCTTCTTTTTCGGGCATTGATGCACCAAGTGCCCATACATACCACAAGATGAACAAATCGTTGTCAATCCTTCATAGTCCACAAAGTATTTTTCATCATTAACAATTATTTAGCCCTTTAAGGGTTTTCGAAGATTAACTTCTACACAAACCCGTGCATAACGTGCTCTTTCGAAAGCCAGAGTAGTTAGATCCACATGAAGCGGTTTGCCAAATCCACGAGCAATATTGGTAGTGATGACATGTGAGTTAGTAGTAATGATCTCTTTACATATATTAAGCTACTGAAGTTTGATCCTTCTCTAATACAAGTGAAGGATAAAATAAATTTTAGGATATGGAAAGGGATATGAATCGAGTTTTGTCGATTCAATTGTTGACAAAGAAAAATAAAAAATATGTTTTTTAGATATATTATGAAATTTTTCTTAATAATTGTGCATTCAACAATAATATTAAATAAAATGGAATAGATGGAGTATTTGGAAGATGGTTTGGACAGAAGATATGTACATTATAGCATATATTCATATTATATATATATATATATATTGATCTCCATGTAATAACTTCAACATTCTCAAAATAATACATTATATTCTAAACATGCAATTGAATTAAAGGAAGCCAATATTGAAATTAAATTTTACAAAAGTGATATTCTTGTGGCAGAGAACTTTGCATCAATAAATGAAATTGAATAGGTGGTACAAGGACCAAGTATATGATGATGTAGGACCTAATTGATTGTTTCTTCAAATTCCCTGACAAAGAGGAAAGAATACATACCATGCAGCATGCAGCTTGTTATAAATGCGTTATACTTGAACTTGAACTCTTCATGAGACTTATGTCTTTCATATCAATTCTTCTTCTCTTTTGTCTTAATCTAGGCGTCGACAATATCACCTCTATATCAAACTCTTACCCTTTTCCTCGGTCGACAATCTTTTCACATTGATAACAATGAAAGATCGATTATGTGGCGAAAATAACATTTCAAAATACCTGGCTAATAAAAACAATTTAAACTCTCGAGAAACTTGGAGAAAAATATAGATTTTTCAATTATTGAATTTTCTACTTTGGTTCAAATCTGACCAAAACCGATTCAAGTTGTATTTCAGTTTATCAAATCACGTTACCTTTAACCAAGTACCCGTAAATGTATATTGCATGGCCATATCTCAAACTTCCTAAACTCTCAATGATATAAAAATTCATCGGACACCTCTATATCATGTTGTAAAGTATCCGATTTTATGTTGTAAAATATCCGTGTTTGTTGTACGTTAATTTTCAAAGATAGTAGGACTTCTAGCTCTTAATTCCATACTCCTTTGGTATCTAAAATCAATCGTGGATAATACATATTTAAGACATAAAACACTAACATAGAATTCAAATTTATGACTTCTTTATTGGAAAAAACTATACTAGACCAAAACCCACTTGGCGTTGCCTAAATCCAAACTAACTCGTTGCTTTACATGGTCTGGTTAGGTTTGGTTCCATTACTACAAAATATATAAAATGAAATTAATATGAGCTAAAAGACAGCTGCTCTTCAAGTATTAACTCTTTGACGTTGCCACTTTAAATAGTAAATTCCTTCACACCTTATTTAATACGTAGTCTTATTGCTCACCATAACCTTCATCACATAATCTTAAATCATTATTCTTGATTAAAGAACAAAATACTAAAAAAATTTCCACAAAATAGTCACTAGAAAGAATGCATGACACAGCATGGCTCGAGCGACTTGGCCTGGCTCTGAGAACGGCCATGGCTTGTCTCATCGTGAGTTTAACCACTTTGTACGGTCCCAAACCACTAAAACACCTCATAACATTTCCAGCCTTCTCTTACTTGACCACAATTCTGATCTGGCTCTCCGATGCTGAACCAACATACGGCGAAGTACTCAAGTGTTGTATTGATGTCTCTTACGCTACTTTTCAGACAACAGCCATTGTCTTAGTGAGTGTCTTGGTGATTGGACCAGCTTCACTAGGAAATAGCTTGGTGGCTCCAGTTGCTGTGGCTTTAGCGTCATTCATTGTGGCTTTTCCAGTTTCCACGAGTCTTCTGACTAAACGGATTGCCTTTGGGCAAATTGTTGTTGTCTACGTGACTTTTGTGGTGTTCAATGGAGAGATGGCTCATGTTTTCATGCTCCCGGTTCACATAGCAGCCAGTACAGCACTTGGAGCCATTGCTTCTCTCATTGCCGTGCTTCTCCCGTTTCCAAGGCTAGCTCATAGTCAGGTGAGTCTTGAGATATATTTTTTTTCTCATTTCATGAATATGAGATCGTCACAAAATACTTACCTTGTGTAATTTAAATGGTTTTCAGATGAGTAGAGGTTACAAATTATATGCTGAAAATTCTCTAGAGAGGTTGAATCTGTTTGTAGATGTCATGATGGCTCGAGACAACACCACAGCTCAAGTTTTGATCACACGGGCTGCTCCAATGTCTGCTGCAGCAAAAAACACACTCAAGAACATCAAAACCCACCATGTAAGCCAACTGTCTTAACAAAAGTTAACATAATCATTGAAATATCATCTGTTAGAATACTATATGTCCTTTTGTTTCCCTCGTCTTGTGGGACTAATCATCTGTTTCTGACAAATCTATTCTTTGGCAATAGGATCGTATGTCATGGGAGCGACCAGATACCAAAATTTTGAGAAGGAAGCAGAAGCATGTGGATCCTGAAGAGAAATTGCAAGCAACAGAGTTTTTGATGAGGGGATTAGAGCTAGCTTTGGGCTCTTGCAGTTCCTTTCCTCAAGTCATGAGCCGAGATCAACTAACTCGTCTTTTAGAAGGTCCCAGAACACAGATTGCTCCTCAGTCAGCATCTACCCTCAAGTCCCAAGATAGTCTAGGATGTCATCTTGAGGATGGGTCTTTGTCTACTGCAGCTTTACCGCTTTGCTTCTTCAGATACTGCATAGAACTCTTCAGAGGCGATTTCTTATCCACGAGACAAGACAGTAAACCCATAAATAGGAATAACATCGAGGAAGAAACTCACCCTGAAGTCGAAGGATTGTCCATGGCCAGAAAGGTTTTTGATATTCTTTGTATCTGGATGGCCAGAGAAAAATTTGTTTTTGCATTTAAGTGCTCGATCTCACTAGGCCTAGCGGTTCTGTTTGGTATTATGTATAATAAAAACAATGGCTATTGGTCGGGTCTAACTGTAGCCATTAGCTTTGTACCCGGTAGGCAAGCAACATTAACAGTAGCAAATTCTCGTCTACAAGGGACAGCGATGGGATCAGTATACGGTCTATTATGTTGTTATGTCTTCCAACGACTAGAAGAATTCAGGTTCTTACCTCTGCTCCCTTGGATAATCATTTCCGTCTTCATGAGGCACAGTAAAGTCTATGGCCAACCTGGAGGAGTAACAGCAGCCATTGCAGCACTGTTGATACTTGGAAGGAGAAATTATGGAGCTCCAACTGAGTTTGCGATCACTCGTATTGTTGAAGCTTCAATAGGGCTACTCTGCTTTGTCTTCGGTGAGATCCTCATTACCCCTGTGAGAGCAGCAACTCTTGCAAGAACAGAACTTTCACATTGTCTTGATGCTCTTCTAGATTGCATCCAATCACTGGTTCTTTGTTCTGAGCAGAAGAACCAGAAAATGTCAGATGTTACAGATTTGAGAGGAAGGCAGACAAAACTCCAGTCTCATGTTAAAGCTCTAGAGAGGTTAACAGCAGAAGCTATAACAGAGCCTAATATTCCATTCCTTCGCTCATTCAACGCGGTCAGGTACAACAAGCTTTTGGGCTCTTTCTCGAAGATATCGGATCTTTGTCTCTACGTTTCTGGTGGCCTCAAAAACCTATCAGGAGCTCAACCAACACTTGACTTTCCTTGGGCCAACATCACTCATGACCTGAAAGTCTTCCACGAGAAGCTTCACCCTTGGGTGAAATGCTCAGAAGAGAAGTCTCAAGCAAGACTCAAAAAGGAGTTGCAGAAGAGAAAGATATGCCAAGATGTTGAAGCAGGAACAACATCCAGTGACGACCACTCAAACATTGAGTTGGGTCCAAGCCAGGATGATGCAGAGAGTTTTGCAGTTTCTTTTGTAACACTACTGAAGGAAGCAACTGACAAGATAAGTGGTGACACAACTGAAGAGGTGCTCAAGAGTGAAACTGCATTATGTTTGAGCAGTTTGGGGTTTTGCATTAGCAGATTGATGCACGAAACAATATGTATTATGACAGAAATAACCCATAGAACTTGATTTTGTAGAAAACCATTATGTAAGAAACATCGACTGTACAAAATTAAAGTAAAAGGATAGAAGCCCTGCAAATGAAATTGGTTTAAAAACAAGCCTCTTATAGCCAACTACCAACGTCTATGAATAACAATAATACTACAAAAAAAAAGTGAAATTTATCCAGACAAAGCCAAGCATTACAATAGCTTAAACATCTTCCTTAACAGCTATTATGTTGCAAAAACAAACAAAAAAAGAAGAAGAAAAAACCATCTTTAAGTATGAAATGTTGATTCTGACATATCAGAGTGTTTTAGAAACCAAAATGATTGAATCTGAACCTCATTTCCCTTCGAATTTAGGCTCAGCCATGACGAAATGGTAAGCTATCACCAGTACGAAAATGAAGATTCCTAGAAAATTGGCAAAGAAGCCCAGATCTTGATCGTCAAACATCTGTAACATAACAATAACCATAGGAGAAAATTAGAATCAAGAGAAGCTTTAGCATGTGAAAGACTAACTATCAATTTACTCAGGATCATTGTGTAATACCTCGGAGATGGAATTTTGCCTAAGATACACTTACCCAATATTTGAAATCGGAAAATATGAAGGAAGAGAAGACACAAAGACCTCACGAAAATCACCGATAATTTGTACCTTTGAAAGCGCAGAGACTTCTCATGAAAGGGAGAATTCTTAAAGAACAGAAAACCCGTGTTCCAGCTTTCAAGTCTCTGAAGCAGAGTGTTTACTTTCTGATCCTAACCGATACATTAGATTCGGTTCTTTTAGTTTATTTTGGTTAATATCGGCTTGGTACAAATGTCATATCGAGACCCTAGATTTATACAAAAAGGAAAGAATTGAATAATTTAGTTGCATCCCACGCAATTGTACAGAAATTCAAGAGACATAAATATTATACAAAGCAGCTATTGTTTCCCTTTACAATTGAATTGAAGAAAAAGAGTGATTTAAAGCATTTTGCACATTTGAGTAGAAACAGATCATTCGTCGTGGGTAAGTACATTCTCTACCCTGATAGCTAAAAACAGGAAAGAGAGGAGTGAAACGCAGATCATAACAAGCATCATTATGAGCATTGCCTGCAATGATATGTAAGGGCTTAAGAAGAACACAACCGCTATTGCCGCACTTTGCCATACTTTTAGCTGCGCGAACGCTCCTTCCTGTTCCACACAAGTATAACAAGACAAAACATAGAGAGCTTAGAGGATTTTGCTACGTTTTTGAGTGAATGAGAATAATGATAACAAATTGTGGTGAAATTAAACCGTGTCTTGTTTGAAGAGTAATGCAAGAAGTGCACTGATTTGAGTGTTTAATATTCCGTCACCAATTCCTAATATCGCCGCCATTATAAGTGGGTAAGCTGTGCCAAGAATTCCACTTGTTTGCCTGCATCATAATCATAATACCATAGCTTAGCTTCTTCCAAACCACTTGTAGATTGTGAGGTTCACAAAATTCCTATTTTTCGGTTAGTAAACCACTTGTAGGTTCTGAGTCTGGCATAATATCTCACATATATGACAAAATAATTGGAATGCTCTCTTATCGGAAGTTGCTTGATAAATGCATATGTCTACATACCAGTAACAGAGTTCTGTGGGGAAATCATTTCATGAAAGCATATATATAAGGTTGACTCGGATAAACTACGTCTCTGTTTGTGAAGTTGGTTTTTCATTTGAACGAGAAACTACTGGTGAACATGGTGGCAGACAGGGTGCACAAGTAACGAACCTGTATCCAAGAAGAAGCCAGAGAAAGACCGAAGCTTGAACAACAGCTCCACCAGAAACAATGAAGGTGATTGATGACAGACCAGAGGTAAACCGTCCAGCAGTTATTGAACACTAGAATGATTTTCAGAAGAAAAAGTAAGGCTTAACATCATAAAACCATGCCTATAACAAAAATTGTCATCTAAAAAGGATGTTTTTAGATTTTTCGTTGAAACTTACAACTGCATCAAATGCTCCATAGACTGCCAACGCCCCACCAACTCCTGAGACACCAATGGCAGGTGTAACAACTTCCTTTGTGAACTCGGCCCTATAAACAACTAGTAATATTATTAGAGATGTTTATCATATGAAAAACTAAGCGGAGATATGGCTCATTTCTGTGACGAGATGAAAAGTTACATAAAGGAAGAAATAAACTATTCCAATGGCAAGACTCCAACCCTCACAAGGATATTCATGAAAGGTAATATAGGGCCTGGTACTTTCTTTGACCTATAAAGGACCTAATCTCTGAGTAAGCCTGAATAACTAGGAGAGAGCCACACCGTGACAGTGCTTCATTTATGAAAACACTATGGAAAAATGACGAATGCATATATAGTTTGTTGAGATATATACCAAACAAATGCTTGTTGCAATCCTGAATATGCAAGGAGTGGAACAATCAGTAACATCCTTATGTCTAGCAAAGGAGTGATTATCATCTTTGGAAGGGAAACAAGGGAATCAAAGAAGCCCACAGAAGAATCTGAAGATTCTTTTCCATCTTCTCCGTCAATTTTTCGAATGAAGAACATTAGTATTGTTCCTAATGTCATACTGAAGAGAAACACCGAGAACAATAAGGTTGTACCAATGGTGCTTCCTTCCTGCAGTCATGTCAAAAAGGAGAAACAATGGAGCAGCCCAACTAGATGGGAAAATATAAATTTTCACTGAAAATGTGGTTGTCTAGGACTGATAATCAATACTTCAAACTTAGGCCTATCTAGATTTTAAATATGAATCATCTGGCTCATAATAAGAACCAATAAAGAATTAAACATTATCATGATGATTAAAATGAAACATAAGCAATAGACAGGCCTTATGGGACTAAAACTCAAATGCATGCTTGAAAATTGCTGTTAACGGGAGAGCAGTTAATACCTTTCCATCTTTCAGCAATGCAAGTGTGATGAGATTTCCAAACAGCTACATAAGGATTGAAGTGAAACATGTCAAAGAAGAATATAAAGTAAGTGCATAGAAGATTCTATGGGAAGCAAAAGGCAGGAGCATAATGAAAGTATTATCAAACAAGCATGCACCTGGTGGCAGGCAAACATAGCCCAAAATTCCCCATTAAAAACACCGATTACGGAACCTTCATGCACACCATGATCTTTAGCATGACTTCTCGCAATTGATGTAAGGTACGTCCCCTGATGCAGTTTATACAACTTAATTCAAGGTCCACTATATATTCCGCATGATTATGATTAAGAAAACAAGAGCATGTCGTTGCACCTGGCCAACCCATATTATTGAAGCTGCAAATCCAAGGTATAAAGAGGCTGGTACCATAGTAAACCTACAACCAAAAATCATATTTTAAGGAGAAAGTGTTAGCGTCTGAAAGACTAAAACATTCAAATAGATGGAGACAGTCTAAAGACTCTAAACCAAAAGAAGCAATAGCTAGACGTTAAAAACAAGAAAACATATGAAGATACCATGATGGCTTCAGATTCGCAGCGACGAAGAGCCAATACCCAGTAGTTCCTAAAACCAGAGCATTCTTTGATCCCATTAAGCGGACAACCAAAGACGCAACCATGGAGCAAAACATGAACGACACATACAAGATCCCCAAAGATATTGTTCCCAAATCCTGAGAAAATTCAAAATAACTCCAATATCATGCACACAAACAAAACGATTACACTGTGTGATCCTCAGAACTACAGAGAATCTCATGTTTTAACTTAATTTTCGAGAACAGTCTCACGAGTCCTGATCCTCAGAACAGTCTCACTGTGTGACCCATCAAAATATAAATGAAAGTTAACCATCCATCAGAAATTCCAAAAAATTTGAAATTTCCTCTATTCGTTGGTACTGATTTTCCCGAAAAAAAACAACGGAGTACATTAAAAATCAACTTCAATCCTGGAAAAAAAGGAAAGTAAAAGAAGATCGAGCACCTTATTAACGGTCGTTTCAAGGTTCTGAGCAGCACCGTAGGCGAGGAAGATTAACAGAAAGGAGATGCTAAGGATATGAACATCCCTTGTGTAGCTCTTTCCGGCTCTTATCTTTTGATCCTCACCAGAGACCAAAGGCGTTTCCTCCTGGTCTCCATAATCCATGGCGAATAACCTTCCCCGCCACTTCACTTACTACAGCTCCGGGTTAGATGAGCGGAGCACGACGGAGACTGAAAGTCAAACCATGTGGAACTATAGATATTTCAGAGATTTGGAACTTCCGAAACTTGTGAATTGTAATGATTGGGTACAATTTAGTTGCAGCTCGGTTTATAACGCAACGGTATAATTTGTAATTTCATTTCTATAACCGGTTTAGATTCTACTCAATTCATTGGGCCGGGCCCACTAAAAGATTCTTCAGATTTATATTTTCCATTTGTTTCTTTTTCCAGGAAAACTAAAGAAGTAAAGTACCCGCTTTTCGGTTAAATCGGTCTACAGGCCCACTAAGTTTTCTATGACGTTGAACTATGAATAATAAATGGGCTTTATGCAACCCAATAAGGATACTCGAGGCCCTATATGTCTCTCATTAAATAAAGAGGCTTTGTATATAATACTCCTACCTCCGTTTTTAGGGTTTCTGATTCTCGGAACCAAAAGAAGAGGAAGGAGCGGCGCAGAAGTTGAATACAAGTCAAGCTCACGATGGGTATGGAGATGAATTAACCCTAAATCATTTGATTCTGTTTCATTTTCATTAGAGGAATACATCTGATTTATTTTTGCTTTTCGGTTTTATAGCGAGGATTAAGGTTCACGAATTGAGGGACAAGTCGAAGAGCGATCTTCAAAACCAACTTAAGGAACTTAAGGCTGAGCTAGCTCTTCTTCGTGTCGCTAAAGTCACCGGAGGTGCTCCAAACAAGCTCTCTAAAATGTACGTATGAAGAAATCTTTATCTTTCGATTGATGCTAAAACACTATTCGATCTGTAGTTTAGGATTCTAAACTGAACTCTACTTATGCAATTCTCTAATTTGATTATGTAAAACACATGGAATCATTTATAGGTATATTCGTTGCAGCTTCTTGTAGAAAATGTGACTCTTGTGTTTGGATTTTACATTTCGTGGTTTGAATTTCAATCTGAAACTGTATTGTGTTCTATAATCTACAGCAAGGTCGTCCGCAAATCCATTGCTCAGGTATTGACAGTGACCTCACAGAAGCAGAAATCTGCTCTAAGAGAAGCATACAAGAACAAAAAGTTGCTTCCTCTCGATCTCCGTCCCAAGAAAACTCGTGCCATCCGTAGACGCCTCACCAAACATCAGGTCTCTATATGTTACTCAAATCAAAATCACATTCATTTTGTATAGTCTCTTGTCAAAATCTTATTGTGTTTTGGTAATTGAGAATGCTGTTGTTCTTATCTTGGTACTTTGGTATTTGGAAATTGCAGGCCTCATTGAAGACAGAACGTGAAAAGAAGAAAGAAATGTATTTCCCAATAAGGAAGTACGCTATCAAAGTTTAATTTCTCTATCCTTCAAAGTTTTATTAGCTACTAGAACCTGTTTCTGCCTTTCGTCTTTTGATGGGAACTTGTTTCTGTTCTTCACTTTTGTTATTGTGTCAAAACACTTTCAGATACTTGGCTTTTTATTCCTATTTACATTTTTGCTTTTTTATATTTCCAAGATTCATTTTTTGTTGAGCTCATAGACAAAATATTAACCCATCTGTCTTGCTATTTCTTGGTTTAATGATCCGAGTAATCCAGTGTTGATATCAACAACCGGTTTTCGTTTTAGTATTCTTTAATAATTTGAGAAGAAAGAGTTATTTTCTAGAAGATCAATCACACAGTATAACAGACATACCAGTTTTTCTCAAGCTTTTCTTCCATCAAATACGTAGAATTTCAAGTCTAAGGCAGATTAGCTCCTACTTGTGTAAACTCGATAACTTGATTCTGAAAAAAAAAAAAATCACACATGCTGTCAAAAATCAAATTAAATCCTTTCAATCGGATTTAAGCTGGACCAGGAGAGGTTTTCTTTACGTTAATCTCATTTTTCTTTATCAGTTGACCTTTTTCATCCACAAAACATAAAATCATGATAAACATGACTTTATGTATAACTAGGAAAAAATAAAAGAGAAACGACCACAGTGGGAGTCGAACCCCACGACCTTTTGATCCGAAGTCAAACGCGCTAATCCACTGCGCTATGCGGTACTTTGTTAGATATTTAACAAAAACGATTAATCAATAGTATAAAAAGTTATAACAAAATGTCACCACATATCAACAAGTGGTATTTAAAAAATAAATCAATGTTGATATATACACTCACAAATCGATAAAAAGTTTCGTGTGTATAAAGATACTATGAAACAATATAAAAATACTATTAACCCGTCCACATAGTTGAACGTATTTGAGTTCCAAATCATGTGAATCTCAAGAAGAAAAAAAAAAAGCAATAAAATTGATTTGTCGCAAGTTTTGAATAATATGGATATAAAAGTCACATCATATGAACTAAACGAATAGATATTGTTATTCTAAATCCGTAATTGCTAGATTATTCAATGTATTAAGTTTTGTCCCATTTTTCAAACGGAAGGACTGTGTCGTGAGTCATAAATCCTGACTTCTGCAGAAGTCTACATGCACGGACAAAACGTCGAAGACCAACAGTATAAAAATTTGGAAGATTATGTAATAATAGCACCAATAGTAACATTGGAATAACTGACCCAAACATATATGAGGCCAATATTTTGACACATGCATGTTAATATGTCGCACCAAAGCCAAATGGTCCAACACTAAAATTCATTACCTCGTCGGTAGAAAACTTGAAACGAAATGTAATCAGAAGATAACATCATATAATAATTAAAACAAAAATTCCATTGAATATATATTATCAGAATGTTCCATATTATAAATGTGTATATTTCTTCAATAATATAACAAATTCATATATTACTAATGATTTTGAGTTAATAGCTCATGATTTTGGTATTATATCACATGTTCAATTTCAATTATAAACTATATGTGGATCAGTGGATGTGCAATTCCAATTTCAGATCTCCCGTTTTTAGCGTGAAGAAGACATATTATAATATTTTTTCAAATATTATTTTTATAATGGGATCGTTAAGATCTGATTCATAATCAAAACTTCTTTCATAATTCTTTTTTTCTTCTTCATGTATCGAGAAAGAATGAAACTCTGGTGCCTAAAGATTTGTAAAACGACTACTATTACTAAGCTACCTATTATCAGCACATATTATATATTCTAGATGAGTTAGGTTTGTGATTTTTGGACTTTATTCATAAATTCTAATCTCCAAACTCATAAACAAATATCAAGAAATGATAAGAAAAATATTGATATGCATTTTCAAAGTGCTTATTAAAGACCAACTGTTATAAGAGTTTTTATAAGAATCTTCGATTATGTGAATAATTGTTGGAGATGGATCAGAGATTCAGAGATCTCATTTTAGTTTACGGGAAACAATTAATGTCTAAAGATTTTCTAAGTTTTGGACTCGGCAATTCAGTTGGGACCTATCTCGGTGGTTCAGCTGAAAATTCTTCTCAAATATTTACTGCCAATTCGGAAGAATTCTTTCTCGGTAACTCGTCGGAATAATGAGAAGTCGGGCAATACATCAACAAAAGAAAAATAGAAATTTTCCTATTTCGAAATGGAAAAATTTTGAAAATCTAGCGAATATCTTTTAGATAAGCTTGAATCTAAACAAATTCATAATTTTTCTTATATTTGATCAATTGTAACCGCCTATATACATTATAAATAGATGTGGGAATCCTTAGAAAGAAAGATCGATTTTTTGGTATTCAAACTTAAGCAATAGCATCAAACTTGGCATCTTAACTTTCAGCAATCTTTTTGTTTTTCGAATTGATCATAATTTTTTTTTTTCCCTCTATAATTTTGAGAGCCAGAATTGAAACTTTTGTGCTAAATTCAGTTTGAATATCAATTTTGAACGAATAACCTGTGTCATATATTTCTGTTTGATTCTGGATAAGGAATTTCTAAATTATCTTCCAAGTAAATTACTGGCGAATTTTCACGAGCTTACATATCAGCATGAAACTTGTGTTGATCAATATGTACTTATACTAATAATATATTCTAATGTTGTTTATTAGAATCCTTGCCAGACAAGCAAACATAAAGCAGATAGATTTGTCTAGTTGTTAAAGCATATGAATCTAGATATATATATATATATATTGTATATGATTATAAACAGTTTAGCTGATGTTAGTAAAAAAAACAAGTCTATTTTTGTAGATATAAAATCATTGGGTTTCAAATTTGACGACTTAATTAGAAAAATAAACAAATTTGATGACTTATAATAATTTAAGTCTTGCGGGAAAATTTATATGTGTCAGTAAAATAGTCTCTCTCTTTTTTATAATTGATATTTTAAGCATTTCACACATATTAAAGAATCATTAATTTTTTTATTTTTTCTAAATAAAATATAGTTTATCACAAATTCCAAAATAGTTTAACTAATCACAAATCAATATTCAGTATTTAAAGAGTCAAAAATATCAAAAGTGTAATAAATTTTGTATAAAAATCTTAAAACATCAACAAAAAAAAAAGATTTTTTTTTTTTAAAACATCAACTAATAAAAAACGGAGGAAGTATGTATTATGAATATTTAAAGTAGATTTTTGACTGTTTAGGAGAAGAAAAGAAGCACAATTATAAAATTGTTTATAAGCTCTAGCTAATTAATGAATCCGCGTATGAAGAAGTATTGGATATGTGATTCGATGCCATAAGCTATCTATGAAAAATTGTTGACAGTGAAAAGTCATTATGATAAAACTGTTATCACGTGACTGACATAATATTATTTTATTAGTACTTTGAAATATCATCATCGACAATATTAATCTAAGAATAGTCTTACGTATAAATGATTATAGTCTTAGTTATAAACTAATAAAGTTTATGAAAGAACACGTGATCTGATTAAGGAAGGTGATCTCCCCAAGTTTGCTCAAAATGTGATGAGGTGGCAATACATCATTCGTTGGAATAAAGTTTTATGAGCAACACAGGACTTGCACCAAAATGGGAAAACAAGGAAAGATTGCATAAGGAAAGTAAAGGCTGACTCAGCCTTTATCTGTTGAACGCCAGCTGAACAGGAGAAGCAGAAGGGTCAACTCGTAAGGGTTTGCAGAATGCAGAAAGTGAAGGGTCTGCAGGCTGCAGAAAGTGAAGGGTCTACAGGATGCAGAAAGTGAAGGGTCTGCAGGATGCAGAAAGTGAAGGGTATGCAGGATGCAGAAAGTGAAGGCTCTGCAGGATGCAGAAAATAAAGGGCTCTGCAGGATGCAGAAAGTGAAGGCTCTGCGATAGTGTGGTGGAGCAGAGTGTCTTGGAAGTTTTTCAAAGACCAAATGGAAGCCCTAGAAGTGCTGAGGCTATGTAAGGAGTGCTCAGCAACTTGGGAAATGTTGTACTTTTAGAGAGAGAAAATTGGAAGTTCCAAGGTTTGAGTGTGTGCTTGGTGAGTGAAACCAAGTGGGTTGCAACAGCTGCAAGTCTGCAGTGTTGTGTGAGCTAGTGAGCTCGACAGAGGTGTTCTTGGTGAGTGAAATCAAGAGAGCTGCAATAGTTGCAAGTCTGCAGTGTTGTGTGAACTAGGAGTTCAACAGTGAGTTGCAACAGCTACAAGGTTGTAGTGTTGTGTGAGCTTTGGGTAGTTAGGAATAAGTCATTGGCAAACCAAGTTGTGGTTGTGTGTAAATCAGAATAAACAAGACTCTGGTTTGTTTATATTATTCTTAATATAAAAGCTTAAAGAATCTCTGTGTGTTTCTCTCCTGTGTTAGCAATTTTTGTACAGGCGTCCTTATTCTGTGTCTGTCTTGCTCTACAACAGTCTCTCTGTTGTGTTAGCCTTTGTAGTACATCGAGTGTATCCATTCTTGTACTTTCATTTGGTATCAGCGCTACTCAACCAACATGACTCGTTTATCTCAAACAGGTTGCAGATCCTGAGGAAAGAATGGAGAATATTACAGATGTGATGGTTATTCAGAAACCACTCATTCTGGATAGCAAAGACTATGGTTACTGGAAAGTTAGAATGACGCAGCTCATTTGGGGTCAAGGAGAGTATGCTTGGAGAGCAGTTGAAGAAGGTTAGGAACCACCATTTGTGATGAAAGAAGCTGGCGAAAAAGTGCTGAAACCCAAGAAAAACTGGACTGTTGTTGACAAGACCCTTTCCAAGTACAATGCTAAGGCAATGAATGCAATCTTCTCTGGTGTCAATGAGAACGAGTTCAAGCTCATACAAGGGTGCAAATCAGCTAAAGAAGCCTGAGATATATTGTAGAAATCCCATGAAGGAAACACTTCTGTGAAACCAACCAGACTTGATCAACTCGCATCAACGTTTGAGAATCTGAAGATGGGTGAAGATGAAACAATAATTCAATTCAGCTCCAAACTAAGCTCCATTGCGAATGAAGCAGCTGTTCTGGGAAAAACGTACAAGGAACATAAACTCGTGAAAAAACTCTTGTGATGCCTACCTCCAACGTTTGTAGCTCATAAGGTAGTAATGAGAGTTGTGGGGAACTCAGACATCATGAAGTTTGAAGACCTGGTTGGGTTGCTGAAATCAGATGAAATGGAGGTTACAGAAGACAAGCAGAAGACAGGAAAATGAGTAGCCTTTGTGGCTAAGACAGAATCAGATGGATCGGCACAAGTGAAGGAAGAAATGAGTATGCTAGCAAGGAACTTTGGCAAAGCTCTGAGACGCATTAAAAGAAACCAGTACAAGGGGACAGAGCGTTGGAATCACGGTGATGGAGACAAAAATGCTCCTCACCGCACAGAAGGAGAAAATAGTGGTGGGAAGCATGACTTGGTCTGTCATGAATGCGGTGGTACAGGTCATTTCAAATCTGAATGTCCCCTGGCAAAAAAGAAGAAACTGAAGTGCTTTGAGTGTAAGGGAATAGGACACACAAAGATGGAGTGTCCCAGTAAGCTGAAGAACAAGGCTTTGGTTGGCAATCTAAGTGAAAACGAGTCTGAAGATAAGGATGATGATGGCTCAGAGCTCCATAACTATGTTGCCTTTGTTGTAAGAAAAGATAGTGATACTGACTCTGATGAAGACAATGAGATATACAACAAGGAACACTACTGCAAGTTGTATGACAACTGGGTAAAAATCAGTGAAGAAAATCTAGGTCTCACAAAAGAAAAATTTGCTCTAGAAGCTCGTGTCAATGCGCTTGAATTGCTAAAAATAACAAAAAAGTAAATAACTTGCCCCTTAATCCTTTCGGTACTAATGAAGACTATGTGCGTGTGTGGCAGAATAGGTGTGAGCAGGAAAGGGAAAAGGTAACTCTTCTGCAAAATCAGTTGAGAGACAGGGAAAAACAGATTAGGATGCTAAACGATGTAACCAAGAATCTTGATGAGATCCTTAAGCTAGAAACAACTGGAAAGCACCACGTTGGGTTGGGATATCAAGGGAATCATGAGAAAGATGAGAGCTCGTTGAGAGCTGTGAGGTTTGTTAAGAGCAGTAGAAGTGACACTAGAAATAGAGAGAATGTTTGCACTCATCAAAGCCATACTATGCAGAGTGCATTACCAGCACGCGTTCACACTTCATCAACTCATTCTCAAAGGAAAGGGATCGTGCTGGGAGCATACACATGTTACTACTGTAACAAAGCAGGTCATGGTCGGAGAAACTGCTACAAGTTGAAACAAAGACTTTGCACTATGTGGGAACTGAGAAGATGTCACATTGAGCCTGCTCAATACAAGAGTGTCTGGGTAGCCAAGTCAGATCTATATGGAGAATTCCCCGAAGAAGATAACATAAGGTATCTCAAACAGTTCGAAAGATTGAAGATTCAGAGTGATAGATACAGCATTGAGGAATCACATGGTGAAAGATCTATGTTACATGGTCATGTTGCATACACCTCTTCAGAAGGCCATGAAGATGACCCTTGCTACTTTGACAGTGGATGCTCTAGACACAAGACGGGCTGCCAATCACCTTTATCGAATTTTACAGAAACAATTGGACCCTAAGTTACCTTTGGAGGTGGAAGCAAGGGAAGAGTAAAGGGAAAAGGAGATACTCACAGATCAAATAATCCTGAACTGACCAACGTGTACTATGTAGATGGACTGACTGCAAACCTGATCAGCATCAGTCAACTATGTGACAGTGACTTGGATGTGACGTTCAACAAGACAAGTTGCAAAGTAGTTGATGCAAATGGTAGCATTATGCTAATAGGGCCTCGCACTAGGAACAACTGTTACAAGTGGGAAAGAACAGAAACATGCCACTCTGCAGTGGTATCACAATTGGAACTGTGGCACAGGCGGATGAGGCTTATGAATGATCAGAGCCTAACAAGGTTGGTGAAGGCAGAGGTTGTGAGAGGAATTCCACATATCAAGGACAAGGACATAGTTGTGTGGTGATGGGTGTAATAGAGGAAAATAGATCAAGGTACAACATAAGACGATGGCTGGGATAACATCTAAGAAGATTCTTGAATTGGTACACATGGATCTCATGGGGCCAATTCAAACTGAGAGTCTTAACGGGAAACAATACATCTTTGTCTTGGTAGAGGATTTCTCAAGGGTCACATGGGTCAGGTTTTGGAGAGACAAGTATGATATAATTGACAGTTTCAAGATACTTGCCCTGCAGTTGAAAACTGAAAGAGGTAGCATAGTGCAAACCAGAAGTGACCATGGAGGAGAATTCCAGAATGAGAACTTTGACGAGTTCTATCATAAACAGAGAATACTGCACCAATACTTTGCTATGAGAACACCACAACAAAATGGGGTTGTTGAACAAAAGAATTGCATTCTTCAAGAGATGGCATGTGCTATGCTTCATGGCAACAACATACCAACAAGATTTCGGGCTGAAGCAGTTAGCACTGCGTGCTATGTGGTGAACAGGGTATATGTGAAGCCTGATACTGCTAGGACTCCTTACGAAATCTGGAAAGGGAAGACCCAAAATCTCAGTTACTTTAGAGTGTTTGGTTGTGTATGCTACATATTGAATGACAAAGATCAGCTGGGTAAATTTGAATCGAGGTGTGATGAAGGGATATTTCTGGAATATGTGTCAAACAGCATGGCATACAGAGTGTACAATAAATGTTCAAAAATGGTCATGGAATCAATCAATGTGTGTTTGATGAAGCGCACAAGTCTGTTATGGTATCAATCAATCAGCATGAGTCTACAGAAGTAGGTACTGGTCTGGGGCTAGAAGAGGTGAGTAAATTATAGGTGAATACTACACAGGACAGTGTCTGTACAGACATCAATACTACATAGCAACTTAAGGTACACAAGAATCACTCACCGGAAAATTTTATTGGGAACATGAATCAGACGGTCACTCATGGTAAATAGATTGACTTTAGAGAAATGATTTAGTACTCATGTTTTTTCTCTGAGATTGAACTTGCAGATATCATAACTACGCTAACTGATGAGTACTGGTTGAGAGCGTGCCAAGAAGAGCTTGAACAATTTCATAGAAACAGTGTATGGGATTTAGTGATGAAACCCATTGGAGTCAATGTAGTAGGAAATAAATGGATATTCAAGAATAAGATAGATGGTGATGGGAATGTTACAAGAAACAATGCTAGATTGGTAACACAAGGGTACTCTCAAGTTAAAGGAATAGACTTTGATGAAACCTTTGCCTTAGTAGTTCAATTGGAATCCATCGATTACTGCTAGTTGTTGCATGTGTACTGAATTTTAGGCTGTATCAGATGGATGTTAAGAGTACCTTCCTTAATGGGCTGCTACAAAAGGAAGTGTATGTTTCACAACCAAGAGGATTTGAAGATCCCAAACATCATGAGCATGTTTACAAACTGAGGATAGCACTGTATGGGTTGAAAAAGGCACCACGAGCTTGGTATACACAATTTCTTATCAATCTTGGGTTCAACGAGGATTAGTGGATAAGACTCTGTTTATTAAGAAAGACAGTGACAACATTCTAGTGGTACAGGTGTATATTGATGATATTGTGTTTGGAAGCACAAGCAAGAAAGGCTTTGACTGGTTTGCCAATCTAATGACAAAGGAATTTGAAATGAGCATGGTAGGAGAAATGAGCTACTTTCTGAGATTACAGGTTCAGCAGTCTGATGAGGGCATCTTTGTATCACAGAGTACATACACCAAGAACCCTATCAAAAGGTTTAATATGCAGACAAGTAAGACAATAAGAACTCCCATGAGCACTACTAGCAAGTTGTCACGAGATGGAGAAGGACAGTCAGTGGATGAGAAACAATATCAAGCTATGATAAGCAGTCTATCTCACAGCGAGTCGACCAGTCCTGTGTCTCAGTGTGGGTATCTGTGCTTGGTACCAGGCAAACCCAAAATAGTCCCATTTGGTCGCTGTCAAACAAATTATTAAATACATTAGAGGTACATCAGATCATGGGTTGTTCTACATAAAGCAAACCAATTAGAATTTGGCATGCTTCTGTGATGCAGATTGGACAGGAAGTATCGATTGTGGAGCACATCAGGTGGGTGTTTCTTCCTTGGCAACAACCTTGTGTCTTGGTATAGTAAGAAACAGGTTTGCGTTACTCTGTCTACTGCGGAAGCTGGATATATTGCATTAGGTAGTTGTTGTGCTCAACTCATGCGGATAAAACAAATGCTTGCAGATTATGGCTTAAACACTAAAACAATTCTTGTTCATTGTGATAACATGAGTGCTATAAACATCTTTAAAAATCCTGTGCAGCATTCAAGAACTAGGCAAATTGACATAAGGCATCATTTTATCTGTGAGTTAGTTGAGGATAAACATGCTGAGATCACTCATGTTGCATCAAAGAATCAGCTTGCTTTTATATTTAAAAAACCGTTGGATCTGAACACATTCTCAAATTTGCAAAAGGTACTTGGTATTTGTGAACAGTGTGTGTTTGTACAGTTTGTCACAGTAGTTGTACTTGTTGTTTTCTTTTGCCTTGGACACAATCTCCACAATATAAAACCTCTTGTTGGCAATTCAACTCAGAGAAACAGCTGCTCTTCATGCGGACTTCAAGATCATTATACAGAATTATTCTTGGTTGGGGTTGTGTTGTTTATATGTATCTATAAAAAAAAGAAAAAAAAAGAAAAGAAATTGGGTTGTGTATATGGGTAGATTTTATTTCTTCAAAAAAAATCTAATAGAAAAAATCCAAAAAGAAAAACATAAACAAAAAAAACACCAAGAGGAGGAGATACAAGGGTCTGTAGAGGGGTTGTAGTATACAGAGTATGTACGAATATCTTTGTATATGGTCATCAGGTCTGTATGGTGATGCGTAGACTACTCTGTGCTGATCAGTAAGCGTGAAAGCTACTCAAAATTGAGAAACATCTACCTTGCTAGGCTGATGAGTTGACGTATTTTTTATCACAAATCTCACAAGTGCACTACAGTACCAAATCACTTCACACAGCTGAGATGGCAAGTAAAGATATGTCACATGTGCT
>OVBA01002457.1:0-28055 GCA_900406435.1 Lepidium aucheri | reverse complement strand
AAAGGTCGTTTTCTCTTGATCATCTGGATGTATAGGGATCTGAAAGAATCCACTATACCCATCTAGAAAGCAATAAAATTTATGATTGGCTAGGCGTTCTACCATTTGATCAATGAAAGGCAATGGGAAGTGACCTTTCCTAGTAGATGAGTTAAGCCTTCTGTAGTTTATACACATCATATCTCCCGTTATAGTTCTAGTTGGTATCATTTTGTTTTTATGATTTTTAACCACAATGATACCTCCCTTTTTTGGAGCACAATGAACTAGTGAAACCCATTTGCTATCGGAGATGGGATAGATTACATCCGCATCAAGCAATTTAAGGATTTCTTTTTTCACAACTTCTTTAAGGTTAGGATTCAATCTTCTTTGGGGCTCTATACTAGAGTGAGACTCATCTTCTAAGTGAATTCTATGTACGCAAAAGCTAGGTGAGATTCCTTTAATATCATCAAGAGAATACCCTATAGCTCTTATAAATCGTTTAAGTTCGGATAGCCACATTTCAAGCTCTTCATCATTCAAGGCGTCATTAACAATCACAGGATATGTAGAGTTAGATCCTAAGAAAGCGTACCTTAGCCCTCTGGGAAGCGTTTTCAACTCCACTTTTGGTGCCTTGAGCTCGGACCAATCGTCCTAGGTTCCCTTAAGGATCTCCTCCGTCCAATTGGTGGCGAGGTACATTACCGAGTGCTTAGATAGTCCATGGCCTGTTCAGAGGGTTGAGACTAGCTCTCCTGCTTGCTTATCCTTGACTCCCGACTCCACTAGCTCTTCAATCACAATCGTACTTCTTTGTGGTTGATAAGTATCCACGAGTGCCTTATAGAGTTCTGCGTCGACCCGTAAGTACCTATCTTGGATTGGTGCGGTTAGTGCCACTTGCAATTAATCTTTTGTAAGCAACTCCTCAAGCAGCTCACTTTCAAGATCATCTGTCTCTTGGATCCAAAATGCCTAATTGTTAATAGTAGGTTTCCTTAGTACACTCTGTATGTGGAACTTCATTTTGATGTCTTTGCCCAAGTTAGGCTCTATGGTTCCATTTCTCACGTCAATCAAAGCTCCAGCTGTGGCTAAGAAGGATCTACCAAAGAGCAGAGGATCTTTTGGTTCTTGATCCATCTCTAGTACAACAAAGTCGGTTGGGATTTGTACTCCTCCCACGTTAACCGGCAAATCTTCAAGCATCCCATGTGGATCCTCCTAGATCGGTCGAAAAGTATCAATGAGATTTTGCAAGCTTTAAACATCTTGAACCCCAACCTTTTTGCAACCGAGAGAGGCATGAGGCTTATCAAGGCTCCTAAATCACACAAGCAATTGCTGAAGGATAGCATTCCAAGAGAGCACGGGATAATAAAGATACCGGGGTCGGCTAACTTTTTGGGTGCTTCATTCCTTAGGATAATTGCACTAATCTCATGTGTTAGTATCACTTCTCCTTCAATCTCCTTGGTACTCTCCCTTACCGCGTCTTTGAGGAAGTTAAGATATGGTGGCATCAACATAAAGGCATCAACCAATGGAATTGGAAACTCAATGTCTTTAATCTGCTTGAGGAGTTGACCCTTGTATTTCTCAGCAATGCACTCTTTATAGCTCTATGGGAAAGGTAGACGAGGACGAATGGGTGGGAGCGGGTTAACTCGCTGCGTTGCCTCGGTTATGGTGATGGCGAGGTTTGGAACGTTATGTCCTCATTCGCATTTTTTGTGAGGCAGACCATCGAGGGTTGAGGGTGACGTGAGTTGATTAATGATCTATGTTCGAGAATAACCCCCTTTCTTTGACTATACAGTCCCCAATATTAGCAGCCATAGTGTTGGTGCAGCTCACCTTCTGTGCCGAGTGGATTGCAAGAAAATTGTTCGGGCCCTCGCTGGTTGAGCGAGGTGGACATGCGAGGCGTGAGTGTAAAATTGGGGTGGGTAGCAATGTAGCTTGTTTTTGTTCTACTTCTTGCAGTATCAAGAAGCATATGGATCCTCGGATGAACTCCTCGTTAGAATTTGCTAAGGATAGAGTCTTTTGGGAATCCGTGGTGTGGGCATTGGGACTGATATGCCTTATAGCGATTTCATGCTTTAGCAAGTAACTCGGTGCTTTGTTGCATGAAGTTGGATATGTTGTTTCTCAACTTGGCTGTCCTCAAATTGTAAAAGAATTTGGTGAGGAAGAGGAGTTTGCATTCTGGCCAAGTGGTAATGGTGCCCATGGGTAAGTGCTTTTCCCATTGGTGGGCTCTGTCTCCAAGAGAGAAAGGAAAGAGTCGAAGTTTAAGCGCATCTTCGCTCACTCTGTTAATGCGAGTGAGAGTGCATAGTCTTTCAAACTCGTCGAGATGGTCGAGGGGGTCCTCTGAGGGCAATCCGTGAAACTTGTTGTTCTACACCTTGGAGATCAATCCGCTTTTGATCTCGAAGTTGTTGTTTTGAATGCCCTACAGTTGGATGCCATTTTGTTGAGTATGGATACTCGGAGCATTACTCGCACCAATGTAGCGAGGGCGACGAGCCTGAGGGTGTGCTCACGCCTGGGGAGCTGCTGCATCAGGTGACGGTGGTGTTCCATCCGCGGTTGTGCTAGGTGTTGTGTTGTCCATTTCAGGCAGTTAATGTTTCATCCTCGTATGTTGTCTTCTGAGTTCACGAGGAAGCAAGTTGATGTTGTCGATGCATTGCACAAGGTTGTGGGGGCCCTTCGAACGCGTTTGCATTAACTGGTCAACTAGTTTCAGTCTTCACTTAACTCGCAGGAGTTAAGGTTGAGGGTCCAACGATCGGCTAGCTAGGCGAGGGAATCATTGATTTCACCTCCGATCTCCCCATCCTCAAGATCAAAATAGATCTACTCGCTCCTCATTTTGAGAGGGATGAGGAATAGGGTAAATTACGATAGCATATTCAAAGAAGAAAAACTAAGATGCAAAAATAAAGAAGTGAAGCAAACAATCATCAACTAATTTATTTCATAATCAACCATTCAATCGTAAACAAACCTTAGAGTAAAGCTTAAAATGAAAATACCATAGAGATAGAGTTTTTTTGTCTAAACAAGCAGATTCGGACATAAGAGTCATTAGAGGGGTATTTATAAGGTCATTCACATAACCCTGATGGTCAATCTGATCTAAGTCGGTCAACCAAGAGGTATGTGAAGCTTCCCTTGAAGGTATGCTTCATATCTCTGTCCTCATGGTTTTTGTCTGAGTTGTTGCTCCGAGTATGATCCTTGATGTAGAAAGGGATAAGTCTTTATTCTGCATCGATTTTCCCTCGAGGTAGATTGGTTTAGACAAGTCGTTTAGGTTGAGCAAATATGGAAATTTTATACCTCTTAAGCATCCATTTACTGCGAGCTCAATGGCTGTGAATTTCATTCAAGAAGTGGTTAGGCTTCATGGGTTTCCAGATACGATTGTATCTGACCGAGATAAGATCTTCTTAAGTAACTTCTGGACTGAGTTGTTTCTAGCTAATGGAACTAAGCTGAAGAAAAGTAGTGCGTATCACCCGAAAATGGATGGACAAACGGAAGTCCTTAATAGATGTTTGAAATCCTATTTGAGATGCTTTGTTAATGGTAGACGCAGCAGCTAGGCTTACCTTCTTCTGTGGGCTGAATACTCCTACAAGACATCTTACCAAATTGCAATCAAGACTTCACCTTTTGTAGATGTTAATAGAAGGGAGCCTCTGAAATTATTGAGGTATGGAAACATCCCTACATCTAACGATCAGGTTGATGCTATGATAAAAGAGAGACATGAATTGGTTAAGGAGTTAAGAGAGAACATGTCGGTTGTGCAAAAGAAAATGGAAGCAGCACCCAATAAGAAATGAAGAGAAGTTGAGTCTGCAGTTGGTGAAGTAGTATACATTAAGCTACGACCGTATAAGCTGTCCATGGCGGTTAAGAGGATTAACAAGAAGCTATCATCAAAATACTTTGGACCTTATAAGGTGCTACAGAAAATTGGGAGAGTAGCTTACAAGTTGGAGCTGCCTCCGAGATGCCTCATTCACTCTGTTTTCCATGTGTCTAAGCTCAAAAAGGTGGTTCCAATAGATCAATTTGCACAGGAAATACCACCAACACTGAGTTCATCTTTGGCGTGGGAAGCAGAACCGGAAGCCATACTAGCGATTTGCAAAGGGACCAAAGGAACATCCCCAGAGGTTTTGCTCAAGTGGAAGAACTTACCTTCTCATGAAGACACTTGGGAAGCCACTTATGAGATGCGGGTTCGGATCTCCGATTTCCACCTTGAGGACAAACTGAGTTTATTAAGGGGGCGGGGGTATTGATAAGCTTGCAGTTCCATTCAGTACATTGACTAAAGGTAAACGATCAATTAGGAAGAGAAGTGGCTGAGTTTGAGAATGAAGCAGAAGGTTATTGACAATAAGACACTGAGTGTCATCTCTATGTGGCGTGTGTACCATTTTTATTCTAATATATTGGATTGTATTTAAGGAACATAACCTAAGTTTGGAAAGATTATCATTCACATTATTAAAAGAGTTACTTAGGTGACACCGCTGACTTCTTACTCCTTCTATCTCTCGTCTCACTCTATCTTCTTTTTTCTCACCTTCAACCTCCTTCTTCTTCTTCTTCTTCTACATTTTGATTCTACTAAGTGAAGCTCAAGTTTATTTTCCCGCCATACGCATTCGTAAAACAGACATTACATGGTAAATCATACGGTATATGCACCTGGAAAAAGATGAGCTTTCAGTTTTCACGGGGGAGACTTGGAGAGTAAGGAAGAAATGCAGGTGACTAGGTGGGATCAATTCCTTAAACACTCTCCCTCGACAAAAATTGAGCACCACTACTCCTACAATTTTAGACCCAATTAAATAATTTAGTTATTTAATAAAAACATGATCCAAGCGGGTATTTGGGCCCTAATCCGGTTACCGAATTAAAATCTAGATCCATTTCACTAAACAAAAGAAAACTTAATTACTAATTTCGTATCTAATTTAATCTAGAATGTATGATTTTACTGATCCATCTTTTATCCTAATTTTTTTATAACCTTTTCACTTCTTCTCTTTCACTCTTGACGGTGAGTAAATCACAATCTATTGGAGAATCTTAATCCATCAGAGAATCTCAAGGTTCCAAAGTTAATGGCAATAATCATCCAAACCACTCCGGTTCGGTTGGATCCTCCTCCGGAAAAAGTTGACAAAGCAATTGAAGATGATGAAGTAGTAAAAGAAAACTGAGAAGAAGAAGTAGTGGAAGGAGTAGTAGAAGAACATGGTGAATCTGAAGGAGAAGGCCAAGCGAGAGAGGAAGAGGATTAATCGAAGAAGAAGAAACTCATGAGTCCACTCGAGAAGAAGAAGAAACACATGGGACCACTCGAGAAGAAGAAAAAACACAAATGGTAAGACTTGAATCCTTCTGTATTACCTCAGTTTGGAATTTGATTTGATTTCTATCATTATTAAAATTAAAAAATGATTTGTGAAAGTATAGTTTTGACTTCAGATTTTGGGAAATTTTCTCAGTTTTTACCTTATAGTTTGTGAAACTATAGTATTTGGGAAATTGATTCGATTCGATTTCAATCACTGGAAATTTATCAGTTTCTTTCCTATAGTTTGATATGACGTATAATGGTTGTATATGATTTGATTTCATAAATATTCTCAAGCTATAGTTTAACAATGATAGTTTTGACTTTATGATATTTTTGGTGATATTGCCATTGATGAGATTGAAGTAGTTTGTAGTCTCAATTCACCAATATTATTGATTGAAATTGTGCTGGTAGGTACAAATTGTTGTGTTTAAACGCACAATATTTGGAAATATATTAGCTGATTGTCTCAGTGTTACAGAATTATGGGATCTGCATTTATGCTTTTGTCTCACTTGACTGTCTTAGTTCTACAAAATTTTGATTGTCTCAATTTTGATGTTCTCTGTTTTGGGAATTGGTATTAAACTTGTTGCTTGTAAGTTGTATTTGTTGAATGTATGATTCGGATGATGGTGGAATGGAAGTGACACCACCAGTCTCAATGTATCTTCCTAGTACAAAGTACTCAAAGACGATTAAAATTGCGACAACATGCTACGTTGCGAAGACGGTGAAAAACATTGAGAAGATGCTTGACAAACCGGAGAAGGAGTGGTTCTATGAGCATCTGTAATTCTCACATTTTTCCATATGTCTAGGGATGCAAACCACCATTTGATGTGAATGTGGATTCTGCTATAGCGTTTCACTCGTACAGAGAAGAAGAAAGAAGCATGGTTTATCGTCAATGGTATGCCAATCCGTTATTCATTGAGAGAGTACGCCTTGATGTCTGGTCTCCATTTTCACGAGTTTTCCAACAAGTACAAGGAGATCATCATCTTCAAGTTTATTGAGAAGCATTTTAAGAAAGGAAAAATGAGTCAAAAGCTATCGAGAACAAGTTCTTGTGTATGAGGACATATTCAAGATACAAGTTGAGGATGGCGGTCCTTTATTTTTTGTCTTCCATTCTCAAGGTGTTCAAGTGACTTCTATGGACCCACTGATTCAATGGATTGTCACCAATATTGATGATTGTGTGTCATTCTCGTGGGATAGGATGTCTCTCTATGAAAACTTGAATGAGATTAAGCAGATGATGAGCCTCTTCTACAATGATGTGAACCCAAATACTAATTTTTCTGGCTTTGTTGTTCCCTTAGAGGTATTTAACTTCCATCATTTTGTGTGCTTTCTATCTTTTACTTTTTTGATATTTTTGTGCTTTTGGTGAAACTTCTTGCTTTTGAAGCAATACTTAAACTACTGGAGTTCAGGGTAAAGGAGAAAGATGTCCAAGCAGAGTGCCCAAGAATGTACAAGTCTAAGTTCAAAAGGTGTGGATGGAAGGGATTTAGAATTCTCGAAATAAACAAAGTACTTAATGAAGCATAGGTGAGTTATTTTTGTAAAATTGAATTTCCTTTTTGTTTGTGTCTTGTTAGTTTGGCTGATGAAAACTTGTTGTTATACTTGTTGTTGTACTTGTAATTCATTCTTGTTGCTGTTAATTTATGTGCTATTTGGTTGTGTCTTACTATGGCTGCAGAGGACTGAAAGCATCTTGAAAGCAACCCGAGGTGAGAAAGAATTGATCTCTAAGATTCTAGAAGAAGAGGATGCAGTTGACCATATTGTTGATGGTAGGATAACTCGACTGTGCATTTTCAGAAGAAGGTGCACTTCAAAACGATGCACCTTACATACACAGAGGCCAGTAAATTTAAGGGAGGTGGGACCTCTAGAGGTCGGAAGGTGAAAGAGCAAATACTAGAAGATCTTAAGGAGATGATGCTCTCAGGGTTCAAGCAAATTCATGAGAGGCTTGATACCATGAATGGTAAAATCATGATATATGTGTATTTTACTTTGTTTTAGGTGTCATTAATTTATGTTGCATACATTTCATAACATTTGCACATGTTCTAGGGTCATATTAGCTTTGTTTGCACACCTTACATTCCTATTGAACGCATGTCTCATATGAAGGGGTTTCAGCTACTTTGGAGCATAGTTGGAGCACCCAGAACGTTAAGGAATTTTTAGGACCGTATGATGAGCTCTAAGCGCAACCAAGAGAAGCACACCTGAGTTCGAAGTCGAGTCTGACAACACTCGAGTCTGGATTTAAGTCCCCACTGCTGCCACTCGCCACATCTCGCTGTCACTCGATGGTGATGCCAAGCATACTCACACTCGAAAGGCCACTTTACTCAAAGGGGCCGAACTAAGGCGCTCACCACTTGAAATGGGCACCTACACCCACTGGGCCTAACCATTTTTAGTAACGAATACATTATGTTAATTTTCTCATTTTTTAGGTTGTTGGAGTCTAACTATAAAGACCCCTTGGTTGTTACGAAGAAGGATTATCTAAGTTTTAGTGCTGCTTTAGAAACCTTTTGAGATTTTGTTGTTGTAATTCTTGAACAAGAATTCTTCCTTCGTTTTATGATTTTTCATGCAATTTTAGTTTAATTTCATTAGAGTCTTTTTCATTCTAAATTCTATGATCATGTCATCCAGTTTGATTGTTATTCTATTAGCTTCGCCTTTGTGTTCTGAGTAGATTAGCTAGGGTTTGTTAGGGAGTTGATTAGACCAACGTGGATCTTAAAGCTTACTGGGTTGCTTATGAGTAGATTATGCTTTGGTTTCTTCTGTTTTGGTGTTATTAAATGCTTATTTCATTCTTATCAATTGAAATATCTTCATAGATGTTTAGCACTCGAAAGTGTAATGAACTGTCTAATTTAACTGTTTCATAAATTGCATTCTTAGTTCAAGAGATTGAATGTCTAAGGTGTTGATTAGGCTTGAGTTGGTATTCGTTTCACTCCAGTTAGGTTGGTTTTCTTAGTTCATAGGTGTTTAGTACTCGAAAGTGTAATGAACTGTCTAATTTAACTATTTCATAGATTTGCATTCTTACTTCAAGAGATTAAATGTCTAAGGTGTTGATTAGGCTCGAGTTGGTTTTCGCTTTACTCGTGTTAGGTTGTTAAACACTTATGATGATAAGATCTGTTTATAGCTTTTTGAGTTGGCTTGCCACGAGAGTGGATTCATTAGGTATGAACTAATTGCCTAGAAACTTGCTCTATTAGAGTTTTGTTAAGCGATTTAGTAGATTTAAGTGAGACATTGGTCCATGATCTCTATCCCTCTAGAAACTCTCTTTCTCATCTGTTGCTTAATTCCTTGCACTAATTTTATTTCTGTTTTTGTTGCACTATGATTCTACTGCACCTTGCTTTCACTGCACTTTTACTCATTGCTTTTACGTTTTTTCATTTAGACTTGCGTTATTCTTAGTACTTTATATTATTGTTTCTTTTTCTTTAAGTTTCTCATTTAGGTTGATAGATAACGAAACCGTTAAACCGATTTGGTTGAATTAGAGTAGCCTATCATATTCTGATCGCTAGTTACACTCCCAGTTGGATTGAAACATATTATACTACATCGATATTTTAGTGTAATAGAATTTGACAAATAGGGTAAAACCCTGTTATCAAATTGGCGCCGTTGCCAAATGGGTTTCTTTTTACTACGTTTCGAATTTTATACTTTCTCAGACCAAATTATTTTTCTGTGTCTCACTAACTTTGGTTTGCCTTCATATGTTTCTAGGTGAACTTACAACTTAAGTTGAACTACCCGTTGTATGCAGACACATTCTCAAGGCAGCCAAAATATTCTCCCTCCCCTAGACAACATTGATAGACTTCCACGGGAGTTGAAAGAGCCGAATAACCTACTCATCAATGAACAAGAAAAATCAGGAGAAATGACATCCCATGATGGATCAAACTCAAAGACGCCATGGTACCACAAGAAACACACCATAAACAAGTGTTACTTGTTAGGATACCTAGAAAATTCGGAGCAAGAGACGCACCCAGCAGTCACACTCAGCAATAGGAATTGTTCCTCCAACCATTTTGAACAAGAACTTCAAGATCAAAAGTAGTCTTATCACCATGGTACAAAACTGCAAGTTTTATGAACTACCTGTGGAGCACCCTCTCGATTATCTGGAAAAATTTGAAAGGCTCTACATCATGACTAAGATCAATGGTGTCAGTGAGGATGCCTTTAAGTTGAGGTTATTCCCATTTTCTCTTGAGGACAAAGCACATACTTGGGAGAAACATTTACCTCAAGGCTCTATCACTACATGGGACGCTTGCAAATCTACATTTCTTGCCAAGTTTCTCTCCACTTCCAGGACTGCAAAGCTTCAAAATGAGATTTCCAACTTTGTCCAAAAGAATTCAGAGTCATTCTCTGAAGTGTGGGAGCGGTACAAAACATACCAACCTTAGTGTCCTCACCATGGCTTCACTACTCAAAATACTACTGAACAATCTATGCCGTGGTGTTCTACCAAAAATCTGCATGCTGTTTAATATAGCCAGCCATGGAAACCTCCTAAACAACAATGTTGATAACGGGTGGGAGTTGATGGAGAACCTTGCCCAAGCAGATGGGCAATATGGGGAAGACTATGACAGAAGCGATAGAGGAACCATAGATTCGGATATAGTGAACAGAAATGAATTTTGAGCTATGACTGACAAGTTAGAAAAGTTGCTAATAGTGCATTAGAAACAGGTGCACTCAGTACGTCACGATGAACTGGTTCAGGATAATGGGTTGACAACGAAGCTAGATAAGGTCCACATGAAGATAGACGTATCTCACAATGATCTCAACTAAAAATTTGAGACATTGAATACTCGACTCAAGTACGTTGAGAGTCAACAAGCCTCCTTATCTCATGTAAAGATATCTGGACAACTCCCTGGGAAAGCAGTTCAAAACCCCAAGGAATACCATGCTATTACTATACGGAGTGGATGTGAGCTGCTAATTTGTGAAGAGAGTGCTAAGAATACTGAGGACAATAACGCTCAGGTGGGGGAGGATTGCCTCATCAAGGATCAGACCGAAAAATCCACTCTAGAGGTCCCACTCAGACAAGTGACTATACCTGATAGCAGTCGCATGCCACCTACTGTGGAAAAACCCATGCCAGATTCCAATCTCAAAACACCAGACCGAGTCGAGTCTAATTCCACAACTTTTGATGCGCAAAAACTGTTAGCAACTCAGGAGAAGAACAAACCTTTCGTCCCACCACTGTACAAACCTCAGCTGCCTTTTCCTCAAAGGTTCAAGAAAGATCTGACTTAGAAGCATAAAGCCCTGTTCGATAAGCAGATGAAAGACACAGAGGTGAAAATCCCCATCTTAGATTCTTTTATGTTGATACCTCCTTACCAGAAATCCTGAAAGATGCAACTATGGAGAGGATTCAAGAAGTTGAGGGTATGGTAGTATTGACTCACAAGATCAGCACCATCATCCAAAGGAAGGTTGTGCCGAAAAAGATTGGTGATCCTGGCACCTTCACGTTTCCTTTTTCACTTGGACCCTTACTGTTTAGTAAGTGGTTATGTGACCTTGGCGCATCAATAAGTCTCATGCTACTTTAAGTTGCACAGAGGTTAGGCTTTACTGATTACAAAACCTGCAATATATCATTGGTTTTAGTGGATAGATCAGTGAGAATCCCTCACGGCAATTTAGAGGATCTTCTTGTAAAGGTCGGAGAAGTTGAAATACCAACTGACTTTGTTGTGTTGTACATAGACGAATAATTCAAGGACCCATTACTCTTTGGAAGACCATACTTAGGTACAGCTAAAAGCATTGATAGATGTGTGGAATGGAACAATCAAGTTGAACCTGGGTCCAGACCATAAAATGAAGTTCAACATCAATGACACTATGAAGAAGCCAACCATTGAAAGTAAGGTGTTCCCGGTTCAGGAAATGGATGCTCTAGCCGATGAGCTATTGGAGGAGTTTGCAGCCGAAGATCAACTGCAAGTCGCCTTGACTAAACTAGCTGTAGATGGGTACCTGAGTAAGAAAGTTGAATGCTATGGAAACCTTCTTGATGCTCACAAGCCATTCAAGAGTTCAGTTATGATTGAGGAGTTGGATGAACCGATTTCTGAGTTCTGAGTAGTTAGCAGAGATTTTATAGAATTCGTGCCTGACTCGACTACAAAATTCAAGCTACAAATGCTCGACAACCACTTCTACATTCTATGACGACTGGTCTGAGCTTAAAGCTCCTAAAGTGGAATTGAAAACACTTCCTGCAGGGCTTGTAGAAATAGAAACTATAAGACCAAGAATTATAAAGAATGACTCTCTTTATTAGTTTTGGAAACTCAATGCAAAACCTAAACTCTCAATCTTAATCTCTCAAAATTATGCCACACATTGGCATCTCCTTTTATAGGTTAGATAATTTCCTTTTACACTTAGAAAACTTATATTTTAGATAAATTCTAAAATATCTCATAAGTCTTATCTAACCTAACTACCTAACTTGCTCAACAAGTCTTTGACATTAAGCTTAATCTAACATTCTCCCCTTTAAGCTTAATGTCTGTTTCTTCTATGTCTTTAACTCAATGTAGTCTCTCATTTCTTTGAACATGATTTTTCCAAGAGCCTTAGTTAGAATATCCGCCTTTTGCATGTTTCCGGGAATATGTTCAACTTCTATTTGACCATTCTCAACACATTATCTTATGAAGTGATATCTCATATGAATATGCTTGCTTCTTCCATGAAACACTGGATTTTTTGTGAGTGTTATTGCCGATTTATTACCAATGCAAATCGCAAACTTCTCAGTTGTCAATCCCATGATTTCACTTACAAGTTGTTGAAGCCAAATTGCTTGTTTAGCTGCCTCAGTTGCAGCCATAAACTCTGCTTCACACGATGAAAGAGCAACAATATCTTGCTTTTGGGAACACCACGAGATTGGACTTGATTCGAGATAGAAGATGTGTCTGGTGGTGCTTCTTCCATCATCGGGATCCACATTGTAACTACTATCACTAAAACAAACAAGCTTTGGTACCTTTGTAGGGGATCTCGTGAATGCTAGACCAAGTGTAGTAGTTCCTTTTAGATACCTTAGACATTATTTCATGGCAGCTCCATGAGACTGTCTTGGATTATGCATATAGCAACTCAAGACTCAAACACTATATGACAAATCCAGACGAGTATGCAACAAATATCTAAGACATCCAATGGTTTTCCAAAAATTTGTAGCATCTATTTCTTCTTCCTCTTCCGATTTTGATAACTTCAATCCCAAGTCCATTGGAACATGAACCAAATTGCACTCACTCATACCCGATTCCTCTAAGATTTTCAGTGAATACCTTCTTTGATTCAAGGTGCTCCCTTCTTTGTGTTTGTTTACTTCAATGCCAAGATAATATGTCAAAAGGCTGGTGCTAGTCTAAAAGACGAATCAGAACCACTGATCTTCCCTACGGAAACTCAAGGTCTTTCCCAAATCGCTCATCTCAAATTTCGTGGACATCTCTTCCTTGAACTCATCAATTATTTTTCTACTTGTTCTGGTAATAAAAAGATCATCTAAGTAGACAGCAATTAGTAGAATTTCTTGTTGATAAAAGCCTTTTTGCTACTTCTGTCAAATACATTGAGCATAGTGGTAAGTAGATGGGAATTGTCGAACCAAATACTTAGAGATGCTTGTAAACAACCTATCTACTACTAGATCTTAGTCCAAGCAACCTACCATTCTATCACTATGATAGATTGTGATATTTAGATGAGCTTGCAAACTAGAGAATAAGACAAAATACACAAGAAGACAAAATAAGAACATAATTTAAATAATCAAAACAGAGAAATAACATAAAAACAGAGCACAATAATTGCAATAAAATAGAAATTAAACTAAAGGCAATGATCTAGAGGATAAGGAGGTTGATCGGCGATAAACTTGCTGATCCCAACTCGCCAAACTCTTTTGAGCGATCGCTAGACTAGGACTAAATTAGATCGACCCGCTCTCGCGGTGAAGACCCTTATCCAAATAGGCTGATCCATCACGGCCCCAGCCGCGATCACACCGAATCAGAAGCATTAAGCTTAGCCCAACTCGTCTAAGAGCCGACCCACATGCTAGATCTCTCTTCGGTGGATCAAGCAATCACTAACTAGGCACTTGGTCTCCGCTCCCATTGGTGCTAGCCTTAGGTCATGGCCCAAATCAGATCTCTCTTGATCAGGGAGAGATCAGCATTAAGCTTAGCCTAGTTAGATGAGATCGGAGTTCAGATCATGGCTAGAACGGCGAGGGAATAAACAGATTCACCTCTGATCATCCTATTCTCGAGATCCAATCAGATCTACTCGCGCTTTATTGTGTGAGGGCGGAGGAGTAGGTTTGATTTAGATTACATAAACATAAATAGACTTAAATGGAATTGCAGAAAGTAAAGATGAAGAACAAGATGAACTTAAATCATAAACTTCATATAAAGCATTAAACAAAGAGTACCTTAAACAATGCTGATCATAAAAACAATAGAAGATAGAGAGATTTTTTCACCTAAACAACAGATGATTGATAAGAGAGTGATTAGAGGGTATTTATAGGGTTATTTGCATAACCGTAATGGTCAAACCGACTTAAGTTGGTCAACCAAGAATTTCTACAGGTCTTGCCCTCGAAGTCCTTGCGCGAGCTTGGGCACCGAGGAGTGATTCTTGTCTTGGTCCTCGTGGGTTGAGACTGAGTGAATGGTCTGAGTGTAATTATTGCGGTAAAGAGATTGATCTTCCCTCGCGACAGATAGGTCGAGGCTGGTGACTGAGACATCTTTTCTTGAGCGTTCTGAGCCATCCTCGCCCTATGATCCGCAAGGTAACGATCCGAGGTTGCACGATATTTTTTTCCTAGCTGTTGATCCAATTGTCCTTAGCTCCAGTTTTAGCTCCTTTTCTGCTCCTTTTCTGCTCCTTTTCCTAGATAAAACTCCCGATTCCAAATGCAAATGCAAAGAAAGCAAAAAAAACCTAAAAGGACCTAAGTGAACAGAAAATCTATCTAGACGGATGCAAAACAACCTAAAATAAGACTCTAAAACCATCAAAAATCACACACATCAGCTCCCCTAAACTTAGATCTTGTTTGGCCCCAAGCAAGTGCAATGACTAAGGTGGAAAAGCTGCACACAAAGTGGGAACATCTTGTCTAACGAACAACTTGCTTAAGCTAAATCGTAATCCACACGTGAGCTCTATCATTTTGGAAACCGAAATGTAATCATCCTTAAACATAGCATTCAACCTATGGATTCCTATCACATAAGCTGGTCTCTAAAGGTACAAGTCTAATTCCTTATTTCTCTTTGGTGCGGTCCTCAAAAGAAACTAGAGATCAACAAGTACATATTTCGACTTCCCTCAGCTTACCATGAGCATTTTTAAACTTAAATGGTTCCCTCTCATTAAAATTTTGCTGCCCGATTATTCATTCTTTTTTTTCTTTTTTTTTTTTTTTATGTGTCCTTTTCGCTTTTCCGAAGTTAGCTTACACAAACAAGAAAGGTTACGGGTTTATACTTCCTTCCAAGTTGCTCCACCAACCCACATATGGAGTAGGTTAGCGGATATATACAGATGTAAAAGGCTATGGGTTTACGCATCCTTCCAGCCACTTCACCTTTACCAGTTACTCGGTTTAAAATCTTTGCGGGCAGCCTTATTTTCCACTTAACTTTTGAGAGGGTTTTACCAAGCTCACACTTTTGGATCATGCTAAACATAAAGAAGGATGGTATTGATGCATCTCTAGGCTCTAAATTGGAAGTTTAAGTCAGTTTTAGAAGGAATCAAACTAGACCTATTCAAAACACAACCCAAACAAAGTTCACCAAGGCGATGATGCCCAAAAACTTTCCAAAACGGCTATCTACCAATCAAGAGCATTCACAATGGTTACGTAGCTTAACTTATCAAGATTTTTCCCATTATCAAGATCATTCCCACAAAACAATTACGGATGCATGAATCCTAATTGAATACAACCTAAGGACAAAGCTAAACAGATGCAACTACATGACCACTTTATTTTTTTCATTTTCAAAATTTTTCAAATTTTTATGGTTTTTCTATGCCTTAAGTGCCATGAAATGCAACAAGCAAATGCACAAAGAAAAATCTAACCAGATTTTTACAAACTAGACGAATGCATGCAAAATAGAAAATAAGAATCACAAGAAACGATGTAAGAGTACTTTAGACCTCTCCCCCAAACTTAAATCACACAGTCCCTTGTGTGCATAGAAGTTAGAGAGAGTTGTCTAGACAAAAAAAACACAAAAAACTGAAATAAAAATGTATGTACAAAGAGTTGGAGTTTGGTACCTAAAAACCAAAAAAGTAAGCAGTTGAGGTGTTCATATCCTCAAGAGTGTAACTGTGAGGGTCTGGGTATCCTCTTGGAGCTATTCCTTCGCACGATGTGACGTGCTGCTGTCTGTCCGAGTACTCTTCACGGTCTCGGCAAGGGATGTGTGCGAGGGACCCTGTTGAGGCATTTGCTCTTTTTCTGTCTCGTGCTGCTGGCTTTTCTTCCCCGTCCATTTGTATACCCTCGTCATGTCCATTGATTGGTGTTGCGGCTGCTTCTTTCGCGCTTGGTGTGAGCTGGGACCTGCTGAAGTTGAATGCCTCCTCGCTCGTGGCGGAGAGTCATGAGTGCGAGGCTGAGGTGCTGTTCCTCTGAACGATGATTCCAATCCATCAATTGCTCTTCATATCTTCATGAGCTCGCTCACGCACTCCTCCTTTTCCCTTGTAAGGCCTTTCACCTTCTTGAGCAGCCACTTCCCCAACTTTTGAAGCTTCCCAATCCGCTTGTAAGCTTCTTTAGTTGCTGTTCCTTGATTTTCTCGGTGAACTCCTCGAAAAGGTAAGATTCTGGATCCACTTCTTCCTCATCTGTCTCCTCTTCTGCCTGCTGAGGTTGCTGTCCTTGCTGGTTTTCGCCGAGTAGAGCTGTGAGGGGTGGGGTGAAAGTTATGTTCTCCATCGTCGTCAGCAAAATGTATTCTAGGCACGGCAGAAGTATTATGGCTGGTCGAACTTATACACAGCTCGCCTTTCAACGTCGCCTTTAGCAATGAGGCCTGCCCCTTGAAGATACCACATGTCCATAATTTGGGGTGCAGCCCAATTTTAATCTTCAGTGTTTAAGGGCACTCCCCTTGCTTCTAATATACGATCGACCACCCGCACCGATGTAGATGTGCTTTGTCTTCCCCGACTTTCTCTCTGCCTGCATCATTGCTCTTCTGCAGTACGTGAGGAGGTGCTCTGTCAACACGAATGACATCCCGGGGTTCTCTTCATCTTAATCAATATGCAACCCACTCGGAGTAGTGCAAACAATCTCCTTCATCGCCATAAGCATCATGTGCATCTCCCCGAGGTTGATTGGCGAGGTGGAGGGCTTAGCAAAGATCACGTTAGCTATAGCTCTCCTCGCGTAGTTGATAGTGGGGTTGCAGATCCAACTTCCCTTGCTTTGTGATGAATTATATGCCCTAGAACCTGGCAGCATCTTCCATACCTCGTTGGTATCATTCTCGCCAACATCTGGGTACGCCGTGTCTCCGGACTTGAATCCAAAAATCAAATCCAACTCCTTTAACGTCACCGCATATAGTTTGTCGTACACAGTGAACTTTATATACCCAGGTCCGTTCTTCTTAATCTTGGCTATCTTATATTTTGAGTAGATAAGAAGATCCACGGTGGCGAGGAATTGTAACGTCTCCTCAATGTAATAGCTCGCCACACTATACATGCATACCTTAATCCCAAGCGAGCTAAACACCTTATCTACATCCTCAGTGATTCCTAATTTCCTCATGGTTCCAGAATGTGGGAAGTAAGTACCTTTTATCTCCATCCCCTTCAAAGCTTCATACGCCTGGTCGGAGTCATTGGCCTCTTTTGGGCCTTCCCTTTCTTCTCTACCTCTCTTGCCTCGTAGGCCTTCCTTGCTTCTTTTTCTGAGTACCCGCTCCTCTTCAAATCCTCTATGTCTCTGTGGTACCTTGTTTTCCTCTCCTTCTTCTTAGTCATTTTCTTTGTCTCCTCCTCGCTCTCGTACTCAATGTCCATCGGCGAGGGGTGAGCATACTCACTGTCCTTGTCACTATCCTCGTTGCTGGATGGCGAGGCTATTTGCTTGCCTTTCCGCTTTGCCTGAGCTGAACTTCCTTTCCCATGGACAAATCTCCAGTCCATTGGCTCAGCTGCTGATTTACTCGTCGTTCCTCTTATTGGGATTTTTATCCTTCTCTGTACTCTTGGTTCATCCTTGTCCGATTGAACCATAAATCGGCAAGGCCTGTTTTCGCGGTGGACCGACAGTGAATCTTCCAACTCTGCCGCCCTTTCTCTCCTTTCGGCTCTCAATGCATCATTCATGAATTTGCTATGGAACTCCTTCACCTTTCTTTTATCTACGGAAGACATGCTTGACAAGGTGTTTGATCGGAAAAACTCGAACGTTGAAAGAGAGGGAGAAACTCGCCGGCGGTGAGTAAGACTTTGTTTGCTTGGTTGTTTTGAAATCGGATGATGGAGCTGATGAGGGAGAAGTCATTTATATAGGCGAAAGTTGCAGGTCTTTGAGGAGACAATCTATAGAGAAGAAATGAAACAATTTTGGCTCCTAAGTTGCTTGCCATTCGTCCTCGATGTTGGCATCATCCCGTTCATCGATTTCATATTTTGAATTCTTGATCAATCCGAGCCCTTGGATTGGTCCAACTTTGACTTGACCTCTCCAAGATTTTCGCCAAAGCTGTTAGTTTGTGGGCCCCACTTGATGAGCTGGAACCAAATCAAATTTTGTCCTCATGTGCTCCTCAGCTAACCTCCTCGCTCATTCTCCTCGATGCATACGCCGGAGCCTGACTACCCATTCAGAAAAACCCAATCTTGAACTACTCTTGTTGCTTTATCCTTTACCATTATGAGTCCTGATTAGCTCCCTGTTTGTGGTAATATCTAAAACCATAACAGTTAGCCACATAAACAAAATAGGTTCAATTCAAAGTATTTATACTATTAAGCTTCATGTTCCAGATTTACTGGATAGCAAGTTTATTTCAATTATTATGAGACGTATTTGACTAGAACCTTCTACAAAAGGATACTAAGGTGTGCAAGTAGGTCCATGAGTAAGTTCAAGGAAATGTGAATACTACTCGCACACCTTCCTCGGCCTCGTGTCCTGAGGAGTACTGGTTCTTTGCCAAATTTTCTCACTCCTCGCTTTGTTGCCTCTGAGGGTTAGGTGCGAGGCATGCTCGCTCTTGTCTTAGTGAGGGCATTACTTCCTCTAATTTTGCCAAGAGTGCAGCCAAGGCTCCTTGAACCTGAGATGTAGATCAAAATACCAAATACCCAATAACAACAACAATCAACTAGCAAACATTGTTCTCAAAATAAAACAAAACTAAATTAACCTTAAGCAAAATTAAAAAGAGTTTTCAAAAGTAAAGGATAGACATGGGATTCCCTCCCAAGTGGGCTTGTTTAGAGTCACAAGCTTGACTCTTCATACTCCTCTTAGTATGGGTTTGCAAAGGGAACCAGAGCTCCCTCGTTAGCTTCCTCGTCCATTCCCCCTATTGTTCCTTCAATCTCAAAGCATTTCCCATCGAGCGTAGGCTTCTTTCTTCCCTCCTTGAGGTCGAACATCATACCAACTCCTTCTCCAACCTTTAGTTCAATGGTCCTGTTCCGGACATCAATCAAAGCTCCCACTGATGCCAAGAAAGGTCTACCCAACAGTAGTGGATCAGAAGGTTCTTCATCCATCTCTAATACCACAAAATCAGTAGGAACTCGCACAGTGCCAACACTTATTGGTACATCCTCGAGCAGTCCCCTCGGCTTTCTTGTTGTTCTGTCCGCGAGGACCAATGATATTTTGTAATCCTTGAAGTTTGAGTACCCCAACTTTTGCGCAGTGATTAGTGGGATCAAACTGATGGATGCTCCAAGATCACACAAGCAGTTAATGAACGTTAGATGCCCTACTGCACATGGAAGTGCTAAGCTTCCCGGATCACTCAAGTTTCCCGCGATGAACTTTTTCCTGTGATGTGGGAGAACTTGTACCAATACCGATCCAGATGATCGGATCCCAACAGCCATACATTCCTCCTCTTGTTCTTTAAGGGAGTCCTTCAAAAAATTCTTGTATTGTGGAATTAAGGCAAAAGCATCCAAGATAGGAATTTTTAGCTCTATACCGCTCATTTTCTTATCAAAAAGAACATTCTGTTTCTCCGCTTGATTCTTCTTTAAACGAGAAGGGAAATGTGCTTTGGCTTGGGTTGCAACCATAGGTGCAACTCCTTCTGTCACGTTCAGGTTGGGACAGTCTAGCTCTTCTCCTCGCTGCACAGGCGAGCAAAGGCTCTCTTTGAATTGTTAAGTTTTCCCAGTAGTCAGATCATCATTTGCCTCTCCTCGCGGCTCAGGTCTGCGAGGTGTATCCCCGAGTTGTACGCAACCAGCTTTTTTCTTGGCTTGTTCTGCCCCGCAGCTTGAATAATGCTGTCCTCAGCGTTTTCCTTTGTTCCAACCACTAATGGGAGTACTTTTCCGGTTTGAGAGTGACTGACTGAGCCGTATACTCTTTTGGGTTTTGAACGACTTTTCCGGGTAGCTGACCGGTTGCTTTAGTTGATGATGATGCCTGGTTGCTCTCCACATACTTCAGTCGTGCGTTGAGGGTTTCAAACTTACAGTTGAGGTCATTATAGCCGGCATCAATTTGGCTATGTACCTCTCCAAAATTCGTGGTCATTTTCACTTGGTGGGTGGTTTGGCTTTGCAATATTTGTTAGAGCATATTCATCACGTCTGGTTGGTCTTCTTTTATGGTCGGAGGTTGAGTTGGAGCTGGTGCCGGCTTAAGGCTCTGTTGCCATTGGTCCTTGGGTATCCAAGCTCGTTGCTTTGGTGGATACACTTGATCTTGTGGGTTGGCTACATTTATGATTTGATAGCTCAATTTCGGGTTTTGCTTGTAGTTGACCCATAGTTTAGATCCACTTTGATTATGAACAAAACAGATTTCCTTTAGTTGCTCGTCCTCTCCCTCTTGTACCATTTCATCCTCCACAAGATTGACTTGCTTGGTGTGGACCATTAGTAACTTGTCTAGCTTCTCATGGAGTTGCTTCAGCTCTTTACGCGCGGATGTGTCCAAATTAGAAGTTTCCCTGACAGGTTGGTCATACTCCTCGCCGTACTGTCCATTAGCTAGGGCGAGGCTTTCGATTAACGCTCTGCCCTCGTTGATCTCCTGCTGTAGAAAGCTCCCGTGGCTCGCAGTATCCAATAACATTCGTATCCTTGGGTGAACTCCTCGGTAGAAGTTGTTGAGGATGGTGCCCTCCCAGAAACTATGATGGGGACACTGAGGCTGACAGATGTTATATTTATCCCATGTCTCGGCCAATGACTCGGTGCTCTGCTGGACAAAATTAGATATGTTGTTCCTTAGCTTTGCCGTCCAGAGAAAAACTTGGTAAAAAATAGGTGTTTACACTCTGACCAAGTGGTGATGGATCCGGTGGGAAGGTGTTTCTCCCACTAATGAGCTCTGTCCCCAAGAGAGAAGGGAAAAATCCTGAGCTTCAGCGCGTCTTCACTCACTCCATTGATGCGAGTGAGCGAGCATAGTCTCTCAAACTCATCAAGATGATCGAGGGGGTCCTCCGAAGGTAGGCCATGGAACTTTTTGTTCTGGACCATCGAGATCAGTCCACTCTTGATCTCGAAGTTATTGTTTTGGATCACCGGCGGTTGGATCCCATTTCGTATCGTATGAGTACTCGGGGCATCGCTCGCACCAATACAGCGAGGGCAACGAGCTAGATTTTGTGCTTGCGCTTGGTGGGAAGCTTCATTTACTAACAAATGTGTTCGGTCTGTCATCGCTCCCGGCATGGTATTGTCTAGATCAGACTGTTCTTGTTGTATTCTAGTACGCTCTCGTCTGATCTCACGAGTGAGAAGGTTGATATCGTCTATGGGTGGCGGAAAGAGGTGAAAACCTTTCGATCGTGTGTGCATCAACCGACTAACTTGCACTGACTACTCGCTTAACTCGTAGGAGTTAATACGAGGGTGATGATTCAGTGTCTACCCTCGGTGCCAGATGTCGAGGGTAACCTACGAGGCTTGCAAGGACAGAAACAACGACTTGTCAATAAGATGAAAGCTTGGTCCTTATAGATCCAAGCTGAGTGAAACAAAGACAAGTTATAATATCAGTAACACACAACCTGATCCTAGGACTAGTAAACTATAAATTGGAACAAGCAAATCCGATTTGGCAAGGGCGCCAATTTGATAAAAGCCTTTTTGCTACTTTTATCAAATCAAATGAGCATAGTGGTAAGTAGATGGGAGTTGTTGAACCAAATACTCAGAGATGCTTGTTAACAACCTATCTACTACTAGATCTTAGTCCAAGCAACCTACCATTCTCTCACTATGATAGATTGTGATATTTAGATGAGCTTGCAAACTAGAGAAAATGATGAAATACACAAGAAGACAAAATAAGAACATAATTTAAATGATCAAAACAGAGAAATAACATAATAACAGAGCACATCAATTGCAATAAGATAGAAATTAAACTAAAGGCAAGGATCTAGAGGATAGGGAGGTTGATCGGCGATAAACTCGCCGAACTCATTTGAGCGATCTCTAGACCGGGACTAGATTAGATCAACTTGCTTTCACGGTGAAGACCCCTATCTAAATCGGCTAATCCATTATGGCCCTAGCTGCGATCAGACCGAATAAAAAGCATTAAGCTTAGCCCAACTCGTCTAACAACCGACCCACATGCTAGATCTCTCTTCACCAGATCAAGCCATCACTAACTAGGCACTTGGTCTCCGCTCCCATCGGCGCTAGCCTTAGGTCACGGCCCAAATCAGATCTCTCTTGATCAGGGAGAGATCAGCATTAAGATTAGCCTAGTTAGAAGAGATCAGAGTTCAGATCATGGCTAGAATGGCGAGGGAATCAACGGATTCACCTCTGATCATCCTATCCTTGTGATACAATTGGATCTACTCGCGTCTCATTGTGTGAGGGCAGAGGAGTAGGGTTGATCTAGATTGTATAAACATAAATAAAGTTAAATGAAATTGCAGAAAGTAAAGATGAAAAACAAGATGAACTTAAATCATAAACTTCATATAAATTAAAGCATTAAACAAAGAGTAACTTAAAAAATGCTAATCATAAAAGCAATAAAAGATAGAGAGGGTTTTTCAGCTAAACATCAGATGATTGATAAAAGAGTGATTAGAAGGTATTTATAGGGTTATTTGCATAACCTTAATGGTCAAACCGACTTAAGTTGGTCAACCAGGAATTTCTGCAGGTCTTGCCCTCGGAGTCCTTGCACGAGCTTGGGCACCAAAGAGTGATTCTTGTCATTGTCCTTGTGGGTTGAGACTGAGTGAATGGTCCGAGTGTAATCCTTGCGGTGAAGAGATTGATCTTCCCTCGCAACAGATAGGTCGAGACTGGTGACTGAGGCATCTTTTCAGCATTTTGAGCAGTCCTTGCCCTGTGATCCGCGAGGTAGCGATCCGAGGTTGCACGATCTTTTTCCCCTAGCAGCTGATCCAATTGTCCTTAGCTCCTGTTTTAGCTTCTTTTTTGCTCTTTTTCCTAGATAAAACTCCAGACTCCAAATGCAAATGTAAAGAAAGTAAAACAAACCTAAAACGACCTAAGTAAACAAAAAATCTATCTAGACAAATGCAAAACAACCAAAAATAAGACTCTAAAACCATCAAAAATCACACACATCACTTGTGCCATTACCTTCCTATAAACTGATGGTTCCTTGGTGCAATGTTCGAATTCAAGTTCCTTGAGAACTTGGTTTAGCTTGATGTTCCAAGCTCTTGGTGCTTGCTTTAGTCCATACGAGGCCTTCTTGAGTTTGTAAACCTTGTGTTCACTTCTTAACTTTGAAACCTTCTTGTTGTAACACATAAACGGTTTCCTTAAGTTCACCATTAAGAAACGCCGTTTTGACATCAAGATGATGAATCTCCGATCCATAAGATGCGGACAAGTTGATTAGTAGTCGAATGGTTTCAAGTCTAGCAACAGGAGCAAACACTTCCTCATAGTCAATTACATGTCTTTGAACATAGCCTTTAGCAACAAACCGAGCTTTGTACTTCTTAATGCTTCCATCCGAGTTTCTCTTGATTTTGAAAATCCACTTAAGTCCGATAGCTTTCATTCCTTCCGGGAGTTTCACGAGATCCCTCGTCTTGTTTCTAACAATGGACGAAATCTCATCTTCACAAGCAAGAATCCAAACTTTCAACTCCTTTGCTTCACTAAAAGTCCTAGGTTCATCATCTAAACATTAAAGTAACCTTTCTCCTTCTTTTTCGGCAAGTAAAACATAGTCTTCAAGATGTTTTAGCTTAATGACTTGTCTTTGTGACCTTCTCAAGATCTGATTAGGTTCTTCCAGTTCTTCTTCGACATATGAACTATTTTCATCGGATTCTTCTTGTTCATTCGTGACTCCTTGGTTGTTGCTTGCAGCACAAGTTTTGTTACTTTCCCTTGAAGTAACCTCCTTTCCTTCGTTTCTAGTCACGTTTTCTCCTTGATCTTCATGGTGAGTAAGTTCATATTGGAACCCTTGCTCATTATTGTGCATCTCGTTGTTGGTTTTGCTCCAATTCCATCCTTTTGTCTCATCGAACACAACATCTTGGCTCACAACTACTTTTCAAGTAAGAGGATCAAATAAACTATATGCTTTTGATTTGGGTTCGGTTCCAAGATGAACAAGCCTCCTAGATCGATCATCTAGTTTCTTCAAGTGTGGTGTCTCAACTTTAGCATAGCTAATACACCCAAAAAATCGGACATGGTTGATGTTAGGCTTTTTCTTTCTCAACATCTCATATGGTGTTTTCCCTTTTAGAGCTCTTGTAGAAATTCGGTTAATAAGGTATGTAGAATGTCTCACTGCTTCTCCCCACAAGTAGTTTGCAACACGCATATGTTTCATGATGCTTCTAGACATCTCCATGAGAGTTCGATTTCTTTTCTCTACAACTCTGTTTTGTTGTGGAGTATATGGAGCCGTTAAGTGCCTTTTGATCTTGTTTTCTTTAGAAAAAGTATTAAATTCCTTTGATAGAAACTATCCACCTCTATCTGTTTGGAAAACTTGTATCCTTTCTTTTGTTTCTTGTTCGACGATTTTCTTAAACCGCTTGAATTTGTTGAATGTTTCTGCTTTCTCCTTCAACAAACTCGTCCACATATACCTACTATGATTGTCAATGAGAACTAGAATGTACCTATTTCCAGCAGCTGTTGATGGTGTTATTGGACCACAAAGATCTCCATGAATGAGCTCTAGACTCTTACTTGCTCGAAATTGTGTGGCTTGTGGGAAAGCCTTTCTCATTTGTTTTTCAAGTAAGCAAGAACTACATACTTCTTTGTAAACGCAAATCTTTGGAAGTCCTTTAAAAAATCCTCCATTGACCATCCTCTTCATTGTTTTGAGAGTTACATGCCCCAATCTCGAATGCCATCTACTTGATTCACTTAATCTAGTAAGATGCAATTATGTGATATCCTTTATATCCATAAGTACCTTGTACAAGCGGTTTCTACTTCGTTTGGCGCTCACAATAAGCTTCCCCTCTTGATCATGCATGATTAGATTGTCTCCTTTTAACCTAATATCACATCCCTCCTTGGTTACTTGTCCAAGACTTATGATGTTGCTCTTCAAATCGGGAATAAAATACACATCTTTCATCACTTTTTCATTCCCGTTTTTCTCAACGAAAGAAATCAAACCTTTCCCTTTATTATCAACTCGTTAGTCATCTCCGAATCTCACCTTTCCATTGATGGTTTCATCGAGTTTAGTAAAGTACCTTCTATCTCCGGTCATGTGATTGCTTGCTCCATTATCGAGATACCAAGTATTGCTCTCTTGGTTGTTGGTTTCGAATTTACTTGGTATGCAATTCTATTCATTTAGAAACACAATTTCATGTAGAAATAAATCATCACCTTCTTGTGTTTCTTGGTCGTTTTCATCCTCTTGTGCTTCTTGGAGTTTGAGCAATCGATCAGGACACTTTGATGCAAAATATTTGTATTTGTCACAACGGTAATAAATAACCTTAGAGATATCAAAATCTTTGTTTCCCCTTCCACGGCCTCTAGCTCTAGAATTTGTTTGACCTCCATGGCCTCTTCGTCTCAATCCTTCACTATAGTTCCTCGAATTGTTTTGTGTTTCCGAATACATCAACTCTTTTTGATCGTTTTGAGCTTCTTCATCTTCGTCAAGAATTCTTTCTTCATAGGCATTTAATCATCCTACTACATCCTTGAAGCATGCGGTTTTAAGATCTATAAGTTGCTCAAGAGATGCAACCATGTGGATATATTTCTTTCTAGGAAGACACTTGAGGAATTTCTTCACCAATTTTTCTTCTTCAATTTTCTCCCCGACAAAAGATCACCTTGATGAAATAGTCGATAACTTTCCCACAAATTCATCAATTGTATCGGTTTCTTTCATCTTGAGGCGGTCAAATTCGGACATCAAGATTTGTAACCTAGCTTCCTTAACGCGTTCAGCTCCCACATTACGAGTTTTGATAGCCTCCCATACACCTTTGGCCGTGTTTATTTCACCGACTTGAAGGATCATATCCTCCGGTATCGATTGGAAGAAAATAGCTAACACCATGTTATTCTTCTTCTTGTCATCAGTTTCTGTCTTAATTACCTCCCATACTTCATGTACATTGAGACATAACCTAATCCTTATGGCCCAAACTGTATAGTTGGTTGAGGTTAACATCTGACATGCTATGGAGGAAGAGCTTCCTCCCCCTTTGTTTTTTTCTGCGGGTATCAACGCTTGTTCGTCCCCCATGTAACTATAACCTGATTACTCGTAAGGCTCTGATACCAATTGTAGAAATCGAAACTATAAGACCAAGAATTATAAATAATGACTCTCTTATTAGTTTAGGAAACTCAATTCAAAACCTAAAGTCTCAATCTTAATCTCTCAAAGTTATGCCACACATTGGCATGTCCTTTTATAGGTTAGATAATTTCTTTTTAGACTTACGAAAACTTATATTTTAGATAACTCCTAAAATATCTCAAAAGTCTTATCTAACCTAACTACCTAACTTGCTCAACAAGTCTTTGACATTAAGCTTAATCTAATAAAGCTAAGGTACACTTTCTTGGGCTCCAATTCCACCTATCCTATGATTGTTAATGACGCTTTGAGTGGTGATGAATTGAGCATGCTATTGACTGAACTGAATCAATTTATAAGAGCCATAGGTTATTCTCTAGCTCACATTGGAGGCATATCACCTAGTCTTTGCACTCATAGGATTCACCTTGAAGATGAATTACATTCAAGAATTGAGCCTCTAAGGAGATTGAATCCGAATTTGAAGGAAGTGGTGAAAAAGGAAATTCTTAAGTTGCTAGATGCTGATGTCATATATCCTATTTCTGATAGTATGCTACCTTTCAACGCTGCATGACATCTATTTTTCAGATTTAATTGAGGAGATAGTTGGAGTCCTCATGGACGATTTCTCTGTCTATAGCTCCTCCTTCTCCTCTTATTTGTTAAATTTGCACATGGTACTTAGCACGTGTGTGGAAACAAGCTTAGTGATAAACTGGGAGAAGTGTCATTTCATGGTCAGAGAAAGAATCATCTTGGGTCACAAGATACTTGGAAAAGGGATTGAGGTTGATAAAGCCAAGATCAAGATTATGGTTCAGTTGCAGCCTCCTAAGTCAGTAAAGGATGTTTGGAGTTTCCTGGGCCACACCGGGTTCTATAGGAGATTTATTAAGGATTTTCTAAGATTTCAAGGCTATTCACTCGCCTCCTGTGCAAAGAAGTCGAGTTCATGTTTAAGTCCGATTTTCTGGAAGCATTCTTGAAGATCAAGGAAGCTTTGGTGTATGCACCAATAGTCCAGGACGCTGATTGGACCCTACCTTTCGAAATCATGTGTGGTGCAAGGGATTACGCTGTGGAAGCAGTTTTGGGTCAGAGAAAAGACAAGAAATTAAATGTGATATACTATGCGAGCATGACGGTTGATGATGCCCAAATCAAGTATGCAACCACAAAGAAGGAACTCCTTGCAGTAGTCTTCTCATTTGAAAAGTTCAAATCATATATGGTTGGATCAAAGGTGATTGTGCATACTGGTCATACATCTTTGAAGTACCTAATGAAGAAAAAGACACCAAGCCAAGGTTATTGAGGTGGATACTGCTACTCCAAGAGTTCGACATGGAAATTGTGGATAAGCAAGGGGTAGAGAATGGCGTGGTCGACCATCTTTCAAGAATGATGATAGAGGACTCGATTCATATTGATGACTCGATGCCAGAAGAACAGCTCATGATGATACACGATCCAAGGGTGCTTCTAGAGGATAGAAATAGTGGAGATTAG
>OVBA01002456.1:0-34310 GCA_900406435.1 Lepidium aucheri | reverse complement strand
CCGGTGAGGTTCCAAAATGGCGAGCGTATACAAGTCTTCTTCCATTATGAAAGTATCACCAACTTTTGCTTGAATTGTCAAAAGCTCACGCATGACACAACTTTATGCATGTACGTGCCTACACTGGAGGACTACTTGTTGGAAGTTGGAACTAATGAAGACCAAGTGGAGAACTCCTCGCCTACCACTCAACTGATAGAGATCCAACCAACAAGAGCTTCTACCTCTCAACCTTTGGTTCCCGCACAAAACACAAGGTACCTCTCTCAAACCACAGCCAATATAGCTGATGGTATAACAACAATTTGGGACACGGTTAGGGACATTAGGTTGAACAATGAGAACTTTACGACTTTTAATGCGGAAATGGAGCTATACTTAGCCACAACATCCGACCAAGAGGAAATTGTGTTTCTCATCAACCATGAAACAAAGAGGAAGCGGTACCCGGATGACACAGTGGAACCAAACTTCAAGTCCTCAAGATCGTTCTAAGATGTGATCCAAGTTTGTAGCTCCCAAGCAATCTTGCTTACTTCTCCAGCAAGAAAGAATGATTTAGATTTCTATGTTCAAGTTGTGTAATGTTTTTTCTATTTTGGACAAATTTAATCTTTTGGTTGTTTTTAAACCTATGACTTTCATTCGCGGTTTGATCACCAACGAAAAGTTTGGTTTCGTTGGTATTTTAATATCAATATCAATATTTTTGTTAAAAAAAGACTCAGACTAATCTCCATGTCCATAGAATTGTGATTTTTTTGCCACATGGGCCAATTCCAACCCTCACATTAGATTTGGCGAAAGTTAACACCAAATCTATGGTTTTGCTGTCCCATTTTTTTTCATCTCCAATCACAATATCAAACTTCACCCTAAAAAAAATTATTCTTAATTATTATATTATCAAATTTAACATTATGTTTTATTTTTTAATAATTTTGATAAATAATTAAAAACTCATATTTTTAAGAAATAATTAAATATAAAATTACATCTAACAACTAAAAATAGTAAAAAATAAATTACAACGTACTAATTTTTAGAATTAGTATACTCATACCAGAATTTTTCAATTACTACATTTCAAATTTTGATATAAATTTTACGGTCTTTGATTTTCTTTGTCGAACTAAGAATTTTAGAAACTAATTTTTTGTGTCGGTTTCAATCAATTCCAAGTCTTTTGCGTATGAGGATTTTATAAGTTGTAAAAAGTGATAATCTTATTGATAGGTAATTACAAGGTTTTATAAAAACTTAGAGAGAAAATAGGAACTAATTGGTTACTAGAATATTCTAAATTATATACTTAACATATATGAGTAATATGCCCCCTCAAGATGGAGGGTGCTTGAAGAATCCAATTTTGGAACATGCATGAAGGAGACAAGTCCTGGCAACTGTTTCGTGAGCGAATCCGTAAGCTAATCGTGTGTAGAGATGTGACACACTCGTAGCATACCTTGTTGAATCTGATTTCGTACAAAGTGATAATACAGAGCAATATGTTGCATCCGAGAATAAAAAATTGGATGAGCACAAAGATACGTCGTTCGAGTGTTGTTACAGTAGATAACCAGTGTAGCTCGTAATGGAATCCTTGGTTTGGTCAACAAAGAACATATCCAACGTACCTTAACCACAATGTTTCTAACAGCACAGTATTCAACTTTGGTTGAAGAACAAGCGACACCGTTTTGTTTCTTTGAAGTCAAAGAGATCGGGTTGTGCCCAATATCAATGGTGTAGCCATTTGTCAAGATAAAATCATCCAAGTCTTCACTCCAATCCACATCTGAGTAAGCATGAAGTGTAAGAGGAAAAGACTTATAGAAATGTATACCATGAGTAGGTGTACCCGCTAAGTAGTGTAATAGGTGTTTGGCGGCAGTCCAATGAGTTTTACTCGGTTGATGCATACAGTGAGATAATCAATTAACCTGCATAAGAGAGATATGGTCGTGTGAACAAGAGGTATTGCAGACTACCTACAAGTGACCACTATTTGGAGTCATCCATGAGTGGTGAGCAATCGTTGAGAGTGAGCTTTGGCAAAGCTGGCAGCGGAGTAGGAAATGGCTTGACATCAGTCATATTGTATTTATGAAGAAGATCATTAATGTATTCCTTTGCATCAGGTGAATACTATTAGACGTGCGTGTGACTTCAACACCAAGGAAGTATTGAAGATCAGTGGGGTCTTTGATGTAGAAACAATTGGCAAAATCAAAGAGAACTTGAGCGATGGTCATCACTATTTTTAGTGATAATGATGTCATCAACATACACAAGAATGTACGTGATCGTTTGGCCATGAGCCTTGATAAACAGAGATGTATTGGCCATACAAGAAACAAAACTAGTGTGCATGAGATACATTTTGAGCAAAGTATACAATGAACGAGCAGCTTGTTTGAGACCATAGATAGGTTTGTGGAGCTTGCATACAAAATATGGTCAATCCTTGTCTACAAAACTAGAATTTTGTGTCATGCCAGACTTCTGTAGCAAGTTCAACTTGCAAGAAGGCATTGTTAATATCTAATTGTTTCAGAGATCAACTTTTGGTTGTGGCAATATCAATAACCAATCGAACTGTAGTTGTTTTGATAAACAGGCTAAAAGTATCTGCATAGTCCACACCATATTGTTCTGTATAACTTTTGACCACAAGACGTGCTTTGTACCTTTTGAGAGTACCATTGTCATGAAACTTCTTTATGAATATCCAACGACAACCTATGAGATGTTGGTGTGAATCCTGTGGAACCAAGTCACACGTGTGATAAGAGACTTGTGCATCAAACTCCTTCAAAGCTGCTTGCCTTCATCGTTTATCTTTGAGAGCTTGTACACTGGTTTTTAGTTCATCAATTGAGAGTGGCAGACCTGAAATATCAAGATACATTTTTTTGGCTTGTGGATATTATTTTTGGCTCTAGTTTGCTTTTTGTGAACATCTTGGTTTGGTGGTTCAACGGGTGCATGTGGGGGACCATTTTGAGATATGAGTGACTAAGTGTTTGGGTCTATTAGACTGGCTCGGTGTGGACGGGGCTCATTTGGTGGTGACAAAAGGCTAAGTTATGGATTACAACTCATTTTGAGTAAGAGCAGTGGGCTCACAATGGACAGGGTTTGGCTGAGCCGGGATTTGAGACTCATTCTGAGGTGGAGCAGTGGGATTAGAGTGAGGAGAAAGGTTATAAGGTAATACTTGAGAGGTTGTAATTGTGGTCGGTGTGTGGTGAAGGTCCACATCAGGGGGTCCATTGCTATTAGGAGATGCTACAAGAGATAAAGGAACCCGTGTAATAGACTGATGAGGATGAGGACTATTAGATACTATTTACGTCGATGTTTGATATGGTGGAAGTGATGAGAACAAGAAAATGGTTTTTTCAAAGAAAACATGTCTAGATGTATAGATACTGCTAGTTGCAATATGTAAGCAGTAGTATGCACTCTGAGATAAGGAGTAGCAAAGAAACATATACAGTAAAGATTGATCATAAAGCTTATAACTCGCATAAGGCCGCAACTAGGGAAAATACAAGCAGCCAAAGACCCTAAGTTTGTCATAGTTCAGTTTCAATCCAAATAATTTAAGGTAAGGAGATGTCACAGATAGTATCAGAGTTGGCATATGGTTAATGAGGTAAACTGCAGGAGCAAAGACATACAACCAATACACCTTAAGAATTGATGTCATTGTCATCAAGGTAAGACCAGTTTCAACAATGTATCGATGTTTCCTCTCTGAGACTCCATTATGTTCTGGTGTATGTGGGGGAGAGGTCAGGTGAGAGATACCATGAGTCACAAGATAATCCTTGAGAATGATGAATTCACCACCATTATTAAAAAAGAGTGTTCCAAATCTCGTTTGAAACTTGTTTTCTGCGAGTTCTTTGAATATGATGAATGTACTCTTGACATCAAATTTTTGCTTCAAGAGAAACAACCATGTATATTGTGTATAATGACCCACAAGAATTACACTATACTTGTAATTATCAATAGAGATGATGGGGATGTCCGTATGTCTGTGAAAATATACTCAAGAGATCTGTGTGATGTAATAGTCAAATGTGTAAAAGGCAACTTATGACTCTTATTAATCAAACAATCTAAACAAGACAAAGTTTTGGATGATGTTATTGGAATAGAAAATTCAACAAGCTTTTGCAAAATAGATGTAGACAAATGACCCATTCTCAAATTCCAAGCATGCAGATTGGTGCAAGGAGTAGAGGCGAATAAGAGAGCCACAACTTAAGAGGGAGAGACTGGTCATTTGTAGAGATGATCTTAATTTTAGCTTGGAGCAACAAGACCCTTGAGTGTAGATCCTTCACCTGAAATGAAGCATGGAAAAATTCAACATAGACATTGTTAGTATTACACAGACTATAAACAAAGATGAGATTGCGTTGAATGTTATGAACACAAAGAATATCTTCGAGAGTCAAAAAAAAGAGACGGGGAAGCAAAAAAATTTGAACTCGTATGAGTTATGGAGAGATTGTTTTCGTCTGCAAGTTAAACATTGTAGTTCCCATGGTAAGATTGGTAAAGAGAGAGGTTTTTGAGTTCAGAGGTAATGTGATGTGTTGCTCACGAATCCATCAACTAGTTTGTGTTGTTGGAGGATGTGTTTTTTATAAAGTTTGCTTTTGGTTGCCATGGCATAGACTAGTTGTTGTTGAAGGCAGCTTGTTGAGGTTAAAACTGTGAACATGTGCAAGCACTATGGCCTTGAGTGTTGCAATTGGAAACAACCAAGATATGGACGAGATTAACGACCATTTTTCCGTTTATACTAAGGTGTCCAGTTTGTGTTGCTCAGAGTATCACTACGCCCATTATTGGATTGGAGCTGATCATTGTGATGTTCATTGTTGTTGTGTGAGTAACTACTCTGGTTGTTGTAGTTTTGGTTGTTGGAACTTGAGTTGGTGTAATTCGGATTGCAATTCCCATTGTATTGTTTTTGTGCATTGTTGGTAGAGATAGCAAGGCTAGAAGTGTTGATAGCGAAACATATCAACTTGGCTTTGTGATTAAGGAGTCTTTCACACACTTCAAAAATTGAGGGAACAACATCACTTCCCTCAATTTGATCAACAACAGATCGATATTCATCAAGTAAGCCATCGAGAATAATGTCAATAGCATCCTTGTGTCTGTATGGTTTCCCAAGGAGAGCGAGTTGGTCGAGCTTAAATTTGATACCTTGAACATAGTCATGATCTTTTGAGTACCTTTGGTGACATGTTTGAATTGATTCTTCAATTGTTTGATGTGCTAGGTTTAGCACACGAATTGGCCAAGGTAGTCCAGAGTTGGCAGCAGTTGTGCATTGAGACACTAGGAGTTGGAGAGGTGTGGATATGGCACCGAAAGATTACTATATATGAGGTTATCCTAGCGAAGCAACTTAGTGTAGGTGTCATTGACAGTGGTGGTGTTGCTGACAATAAGAGTAGCAGTGGGAACTTGTATGGTTTTATCTAGGTGTGTGACAAAGCAATATCCATTGAGAAACGAGTGGATTTGGCGGCTCCAGGCAAGGTAATTCGAACTAATCCGTTTGGAGACCTGACTCATGTTGATGCTTTAAACGATGGTGGAGGTGATTGGAATGGCGGTGTTGACAACAACCATTGGGATTAATGACGAGAAGACCATAAAATTAGGATTTTTTATGGAGCATTTTGTTCTGGTACCATATAAGTTTGTGAAAAGTGCTAATATTATTAATAGGTAATTACATGGTTTTATTTGGAAAGGTATCTTCTCTGAGAAAATCAAAATGTTTTTATGGAAGATTATGCAAGGAGCATTACCTATCGGCAAAAACTTGGAACACAGAGGCATCAGAGATGAACCTAAATGCATACACTATGGAGAATAGGAAAGCCCTGATCACCTATTCTTGTTCTGCAACTTCGCTAAATCAGTGTGGAGTACCATCCCCTTAAAAGAGCCCTTTCACCCAAGTCCAACACTTTTATTTTGCAAAGCCTTAGAGGGAGCAAAAAACCTGATACCACTACCCCCTACGAAAATTAGAAAAAGACCGATTTTTCCTTGGGTTTGCTGGGCATTGTGGACAACCAGGAACAAACTTCTGTTTGAAAATCGCATAATAAGCTATCAAAATGCGGGACTGGAAGCAGTGAAAGACGCAAAGGAATGACAGGATGCACAAGAGAAACCAGAAAATCACCTGGAACAAACTACAACTGTGAATTTGCCTCATCCTTCTCCGGAAACAATAGTTGTTAACATAGATGCTGCCTGGAATCCAACTACAAAAAGGGCAGGATTCGATTGGATATTCAAATCATCAACCGACCTCATAATAGATCACATATCGGAACATCAATCAAACGTTGGGTCCGCCCTCATCGCAGAAACACTAGCCCTTCGCCACACACTTCAAATGACGGAGAGGAAAAAATTACCGGAAGCTTCAAGTCTTTTCATACTCGCTTCAACTCATTTGAGCAATCACCATCGATACTGCTCACAAAGAAATCTACAGATTGATCTTTGACATCATCCACCTCTCTTCTTGTTTCATTGCTGTGTCATTTAATTATGTTAATCAAGATCTTAACAAGGAAGCTGATAAGCTTCTTTTGCAACTATTTTGTTATCAACTCGGTTTAATCTGGTTCAGTAATTTAATGCAATTTTAGACCCAAACAAAATACACAAAGGTTGAGAGAAAATAGGAATTAATTAGGTACTAAAATATTCTAAATTATATATTTAAAATATATGAGTAATATATTTTTGATCCATATAAGAATCGGTGGAGTTTTGGCTCAGTTTTGAATATGTTTTATTTGGTTTCAAGCCAGTTCCTTAGACCCAGTTAAAATGATCAAGATTAATATTAGTAAAAACATGATATTATTTCACTTTGTGATATAAAGTAAACAATATAGTAATAGTTCTTTTTAGTGTTTTGTGAACAATATTTCACCTCACAAAATACTAGAAAATTATTATGCTTTCCATTCTTCCGTTGGGTTAAGATTAGTTTTCAATATATTTGATATTATAGCGTTTGATTTGAGTTGCTTTTAAAACGTTTATTTTGTTGTTGTTGAGACAACTTAAACCTTGCTAAAAAAACAAACCATAATAAAATTTCAACCATATGGACTAAGTCAATATGGTTATGAATCAAGCTAAAACAATGCAGTTTGAAGGAAGTGTTTTAGTTAATTTACTATTACAATTTTATCCACCAAAATTCGATTTAAGAGTTGTTTACTCGTAATAAAGTTTAGAATCATTTAATTGAATACACATAGAAAGAACAAAAATTAGGAAACTACCAAAACATAATTTAAATTAAGATAATGGTGACTAAATGACAAAATTAGTTCTTAAGAGTTTTTCCTACCCAACTGTAAAACACTAAATTTGGTGTCAAATGCCCTCCAACCCAACTGCAAAATTAACACCAACTTTGATATTTTGGTATTTTGTGAACAGCACCGCGCCATATTTACTGCGGTATTGTTCACAAAACACCAAAAAATATTATTATTCTATTGTTATTTTTATATTATAAAATAAATTTATATGTTGTCTATTAGTATTAATCTTAAACATTTTGCCCGGATTTTAAAAATTAACTGAAAACTGAATAAAATCAACTCAGAATTGAAGCAAAATTTAACCAGTTTTTATTCGGGTCCAAAATTTACATATATGAAAGATTCAAAACCGATTAAAACCGAGCAAAAATAAATATGTTTAAAATTTTATTTTATTTTTAATAATATGAAATTTTAGGTTATAATTGATATAAAATGGCAATTGATTTTCAATTATTTATCAAAACAAAATTAATATAATTTTTGTTTTAGTAATTCTTAAATTTAGTAATATAATAATTAAAATTATTATATTTGGTGAGAGATTTGGTATTGTGATTGGAGAAAGAAAACTTTTTATAACAATAAAACACTAAATTTGGTGTATAGGTTGGAATTACCCTAAATATAGGGAAAAGTGCACGTGTAAACTGTAAGTCAAGCATGCGACTCTATATTTAATGGTTCATGTGTTGGAGCAATATTTAATGTGCCACTAATAAATTTGCTAGCCGTTAATACATTTATTATCTAAGTAACATTTATATTACTCGCTAACTTTTATATTAAAAATATGTAAAGATATACTCCTTCCGTTTTATAATAAGTGTCATTCTAGCATTTTTCACACAAATTAAGAAAACATATTAAAACTCTATTATACCTTTAACATTTAATTGACTCTTGACATTTTCTTTTTTCTTATTGGTTAGTAATGAGGTTAAAGTAGACCATTTATGCTAAAAGTTACCTCGTAAATTTAAAACGACACTTATTTTGAAACGAAAAAACAATCCGAAAATGACACTTATTATGAAACGGAGGGAGTATATTATATAGCTGAAATATATATTACTTGGTAACATATTTAATATCCGTTAGTAGATTACATACCAATGTAACATATTATTATCCGCTAACTTATAAATAAATTGGCCGTTAATTTACTTTCGACATAAATAACATATTTATTATTTGCTAACTTACATGTAATATATATTAATACATTCACTATTTGCTAACTTATATATATATATATATGTTACCTGTTCAATCATTTATGATCTGCTAACTTATGTGTTTTACCCGTTAACACGTATATTACCTAAGTAACATAAATAGTATCTGCTAACTTATATATATTACTCGTTAAGCTATATATTAAATGTTAATAAAATTATTATCAATTCTGTCAACAACGCAATCTTCACTACCACCAATACCGACGGCTCCACTACTATCAACACATTTTTACTGCCATATTGTCGCAAATACAGTTTTCACCATTTAAATTTTGGGATTATTATAAACCAAAGAAAGATGCTTTTGACTTGACTGAACCAAATTCTAATTATCTTTCCGATATGAATATTCTCACTACCAACATCATCATCGCAATGATGCATTTGCTACCTAATTAGCTACGAGAAATGTTGTAGATAACAAATACACGATAATAAGCAGATCTTGTAGCTCAAACTTTTTGACTAGCGGAATCTCAAATCTGAGCCTTAGTATTTTTAACATTGATAGGCGTGTTGTGTGTGTAGTTAAGAATTAGATGAGTGTGAAAGAGAAAATGAGGAGAAGAGAGTGTGTGTGAGAGATTAAACCATCTTTGATCATTAGAACCCCAAATAGGATTCTTGGCATTTTTTTATTGTAAGTAATAATTATTTAAAAGTTAAGAACTCTAGGATAAGTTTTAACTTCCAATGGTAGAATTCCATTTAGGGTTCTTAAAAAAAATTAACCTTCAACAAATTTTTTTTAATTCATTACATATATCATGTTTCTAAGTTTCTTTGTCGATTTCAAACTCATTTTTGTAAACCTGCAACAATTTTTAAAAACCTCCAAATAAAGTAACCATAATCATATCAACTAATAAGATTGTATCAACTCATAACAACTACAAGAGAAGTAACAACAATGATTCATTGCTTATTAGAATCCAAAAACAATTGTTTACATTGTACGAAACAAACAATTGTTTACATTTGGTTGATATGTTCAGATGATAATTTCATGTTGTATTTAGAACCAAAGTGTTTCACCCAAACATAAATAGCCAGTAACATATTATAAACAATGTTTCAACCAAACTAAGAGCAGAAGTCAGTATCAACCAAACTAAGTGCTAGAAAGAAAGCGATAGAGTTAAATCCAGAAGAATGTCAAACACATGTGTGTAATCTTCCAAACTTTGCTAGAAGTTTTAAGAGCAAGTCAGAAGAAAAACCAACTTATCCATATCAACTGCAATTCCAGAAATAAAAAGTGAAGTAATTAGAGAAGCATGACATTTACCTTTAGCAAATAACTGAGTCTTGGCTTCTGGTTTTCACTTTGGTGATTGATCATTACTTCTCTAGATCAGTTTAAAAAAAGAAACTAAGGTTGAAACAGCTACATGCACAACTTTTGATAGAATCGTTCCAACAAGTGATCTACCTTTGTCTTCAGAGAGTCTTTAGAAAAAGGTGATCATAGAAAGTCTTTTTTGATGAAGAGAAGAACACCATCAAAGCTCTAACCTCCAACATGCTCTAACCTGCAAACTCACAAAACATTAAGAAGACCATAGCTTATATTCAATCAGTTAGTAGCTCAAGTTTCTCTTGTTTCTGTCAATTTTCTGAAACTTTGAGCTCCCAAAAGAATCATTTCTGCTATATGTAATTTAAATTCGATTTTGACTAAATCACCAAACAACACAAAACTGAAAAGAAGAACTTACAGCTATTATCAAAGATTGAGACACTGTGAATCAGCTAAAACTCATCAATCTGGAAACTGGCATCGTTTATATCAACAAACTCTAGTAACCTATCCTTATCGTTACTAAAATTGAGCATTCGCAAAAGGAAACATCCAAAATTACAAGTGAATCAACAAAGTATCCAATTCATCTCTTAAGGATCTAGAATATTCGATTGTAGATTCTAGAAACATAAACAAGCAGAGGACAAACAAACAAAAGCATGAAATTCGCCAGAGATTAGAGAGCTACTTGCATTAAGGCGGAGGGACCAAGCATATGATTCTCATATAAAGGCTGGAAAGAGAATCGACCAAGGAGTTTCCCGGCGCAGTCATCGTGAGAGTTCCTGTAGCAATCGTTAATCCCCATAGTTGCAACAAAGAGAACAATTTGAAGAAGAACAAAGACAGAGACGAGCCACATATCTCGTTTGATTTGTCGTGAACGGCGATGGAAGAAAAAGATTTTGTCCCAACTTTGATCTTCAACGATGGAAGTAGAAAACAAAGAGATTATGAGAGATTGCATTGATTTACAGCGAAAACCATTCCTGAACTGACACATCATAGTCTCTTAAGGGTTTCTTAAAACTCTTATTTAAGAACCGGTTCTACACTTTTTGCCCACTTTTTATTTAATTAAATGCTATTAAATACTAAGAACCCCACTTAAGAGCTCCCTTTGGAGATGCTCCAAGAGAGATAAGAGAAGGAGAAATGATTGAAAGAGTGAGATGGAACATAAGGGCATAGAAGTCTGTTTATGTGTAAATAAACAATCAATAATAAAGATGGCTTTTATTAGATTTAGAAAATAAATACCAAAAATTTGGTATGAGTATTTGCTAAGAGCCAAAATATTATCTTTCTCTTGTGCTCGGACTAACTAGTTCTTCGGTGATTGTAGACGAGTTGGTTTGATTTTCTCATTTGTTGCCTTCTTATTTATAGATGCTTTCCTTCCTCATATCTCGGAGAATATCTTGATTTCTTTATTGCCGCCAGATTCAACGGTGTCTTCATCATCTTTATTGTGTCAATCAATCTCCTTGAATTAATGAGATCATGTTTTCTTAACTGATTGACGCAGTGATTCTTCTTTCTCAAACGATAACCTTTCCTTTGTTGGCAAGTACGCTGATGTTTATTCTTGGTTTGGGTCATTTTGTGTGCCTTTTTCCTTTTATGTTGAATCCACCTTTGGTGGGCTTAAACAATTTGGGTATTATCATCATCAAAGATCTAATTTGGTAAACAGTAAATTACTAAGCTTAGCTCTTGATATCAGTATATAGAATCAGATTTCTCTAAGTTTAAACTATGAATACAATTTTAATAATTGTCGAAAAAACCATGGTTTTGTGCTCCCCAACTGTCGAACCATTTAGAAGCAGAGGAGGACTAATAAATTGGTAAACGGATGAGTTAGATATCAGCTTGACCTAAATGGCTAAAAGCTACACAAACTGGTCGATGGTTCTACTTTACTCTTATTGTCTTTTCGTCAAGGGCGCGTGTTTTATACGTTCACGACACTTGCGCGTGACTTTGAAATGTTAGTTCTTCGCACTTTGTTTTTTCTTCATATTTTTATTTTCTTTCTAGTAATATAACGAATATAGTTTTATTTTAGAGACTCATAGCAAAGAGGGTTAAATTCAGACCTGAATACAGAGTCTATTTTAGAAAAAAGAAAGAAAAAAAGAATTTTACTTCCCGTATTAACTCAAAGCCACTAATGGTTAACTGTTTTTAAGTTATTAACTAATTAATTAAGTTAATTAATCATAAGCATTAGCCTTTTAATGGAGTGTTAACACAGAACCTAGTCTAAGTTTTAGTACAAAAATTATATTTGATTACATACATAGACATCTTCTTATTCAAGCTATTATGATTAGATCATCGTTATCTTCTCATTCTCCAATTATGTGTGTATTTTTGCTCAAAAGCGTCCTCTAATCATTACTGTATTTTTTTCCAACTATCATTTATAAATCTTAATTCAATTTTCATAATTAGGGTACATAGAATTTTGATCCTTTTCTATGTATAATAATTAAGTTGAAGATTGACTAATTTTATTTCTTTCATTCAAGACCGGATTCAGACGTTTATAGTGGATTTAAGTTTAGAAATATTATGAGAGATTCTGTATTTAATAAGATCATTAAAAAAGCATAAGTACTAGTACAAGTTAGTAGTATCTGTTATTGGAGAAAAATAAAGAGAAAGAAACGTGAATATTGAACAAAAGTAATTTAATTTAATTAAAGAGTCTACCAAAATGTTAACCAAAAAAAAAAAGAGTCTACAAAAAAGGTTTTAATTATAAAATAAAGAAGAAGAAGAAAAAGAAAAGAAAAACGCCGTTGCTAAATGGTGACCAATTGAAAACGCAAGCTTGAAGTCGGAGTCTCTGTCCTGTCAAAAAAAATAAAAAGAAAAAAAAAATGACTTTGAGGTCTTTGTCATGTTTTTATTTTAATTCAATTCTATTAAAATGATCTATCAAACTGAATTTAAATACTGGTATTAAAAAAAAAAACTGGTAATAAATTATAAACCATAGTTGGTTTAAAGAAAAAAAAAAAGAAAAGGCAAGAGGGAACAGAGGAGAGAGAAAAAAGGTGTGAACAGTTAATGGCGGAGCAGTATAAGGAATCGCTTCTCTCTAGAAATATTGCCATAGCTGTATGATCTCGATCCATCTGTAATACTAATAAAGCTCAAATATTTGCAAAAGAAGAAGAAGAAGAAGAAATCAATGTTTGATATTGTTAAGTGGAGAAGACAAAGAAAGAAATTTAAAATCTGTCCAAGTGTTTCGAGATGCGAGCTAAGTCTAGTACTAAAGGAACCTTCTTTGTACTTCTTCTCTTCCTCCTTTTGATTCTCATTTTGCCTTCTCTTTAATTTTTTTTTCTTTTTTTCTCTCTATCTTCTTTCTTCTTCTTCTTCAATTTCACTCTTTGCTGGGTTTTTCTTCTTTTTTTTTTTGTTAAAAGAAAGATTTTTCTCTCCGGATTTTAAAGCTGTAATCTAGGAGAAAAGTCAAGTATCGTCCTTGGGTCTTCTTTTTTCACATTCTAATAAAGTTTCTTGGGATTTTGATATTGGATCTGTTTCTTAGTTACTTTGAAAGATTGGCTTACTAGTTGGGTTTTTTTTTTTTTTTTGATCTAGGGTTTTTTCTTTTGAGATATTTGGGATTGATGTAGGACTTGTTTTTAATCTGAAACTTAAGAAAAAAAAAAGAAAAAAAAAAGAATCTGTTTCTCATCCAAATCTACCCACCATTTTTGTTGTGGAAGGTTTTTATTTTTATTTTTATTATACTCCCTTACAAAATCAAAAGTCACAGATTGAGTTTATTTTTATATCAATTCAAATTCTGGGGGAAAAAATAGTATAGAGAAGGAGGATAGAAGATTTGTATAAGTAAATATTTTGATTGTTTATGGGAATACCTGATGGTTCACTGCTAGATCTAATTGATAAGGTTAGGTCTTGGATAACTTCGGATTCAAGTGATTCTTTCTTCTCTTCATCATCTAAAGACTTTGCAATTATGCCAATCGTTTCAAAAATGTGCCATGACTGTGGAACCAAGCTCGACCAAGGTTACTGTTGCTTTAGTTGTGGTCTTTGTTGGTGCAAAACTTGCTTTAAATCCTCTGATACAGAAGAGAACAAGATGAAGCTGTGCACAGAATGTGATGGGGAGGTTCGTGAGTTAAGGGGTAAGAGCTATGATAAGGTTCATCCTCGGGATAGTCCTGATTCACCTTCTTCTCTTGCAAATGAATGTGAGAGTCTTGCTTCAAATCTTGAAATCCGCGATTGCAGGAACATTGCATCTATTCGTTGCTATCCTAGCAGGTATTTTGATGATAAAGTTTCAATTTATATATGATTTACGAGTATTTGAGTATGTTGGAGTACGTGTGTGATGATTTGTGTTTGTTTGCTTGCAGGGGAGAGGAAGAAGAGGGTAGAGATTCTGGTAAACAGTTCTTTAGCCCTTCGAGTGAATTCTATCAGGACAATTCAGATATAGAGTCGGGTAGTGTTAGTGCTAGAAATGAGCTTTTTAGTTGTAAATCTTCTGCTGGGTCCAGTCCTCACGACAGTCCATTGAGGAACAATTTTAGTCCTCTTGGGCGCTTTGTACAGCATGCCAAAGACCTTAGCCCTACTGTTGGTTCTTTTGATCATCATCATCAAGAACGACTCATGGCTGGTGATTTAGCTAAGCCAAGTCAGGGGGCATTGGATGCAGAAGATCACGAGGAGCAGGAGGATGATAAGTTGCCACAGCCGTTGGATTTTGAGAACAACGGGCGCATCTGGTATCCTCCACCACCGGAAGATGAGAATGATGATGCTGAGAGTAATTTCTTTCAATATGATGACGAAGATGATGATATTGGGGACTCTGCTCCTGAGTTTTCATTGAGTAGTAGCTTTTCTAGTCACGTTCCATCAAGAGAGAAACTGGGAGAGAACAGCAATGGACCACTTCGAACGGTGCTCCATGACCACTTCCGAGCTCTTGTTGCAGAGTTGTTGCGTGGCGAGGAGCTTATTCCATCTGATGATGGCAGTGCCGGAGACTGGCTGGACATTGTTACTGCTTTAGCATGGCAGGCTGCAAATTTTGTAAAGCCGGACACTCGTGCAGGTGGCAGTATGGATCCTGGGAATTATGTGAAAATAAAATGTGTAGCATCCGGAAACCAAAATGAGAGGTATAGTTATATCTGTTAGAACGTTTTCTTTTCCAACTCTTGTTACTATTCGATTCGTCAGTATCTTCCTCTGGCTGATAATTACAAATTGTATACCTTGTTTCTGCAGCACTCTCATTAGGGGAATAGTGTGTAGCAAGAACATTAAGCATAAGCGAATGACATCGCAGTACAAAAATCCAAGGCTGCTGCTTTTAGCTGGGTCTTTCGAGTATCAGAGAGTTACAGGCCAGTTAGCGTCCTTTACCACGTTGCTTCAACAGGTTGGTGTTTTGCGGTTTCTGTGGGTGGCTGCTTAATTAAGATCTCTGATAAACAAGCTGAACAAAGAAAATTGTTAATTTTTGTGTCTTGAACAGGAAAATGACCATTTGAAGGCGATGATAACAAAAATAGATGCCCTTCGTCCTAATGTATTGCTGGTAGAGAAAACTGTATCTTCATATGCCCAAGAATACCTTTTAGAGAAGGAAATTTCATTGGTTCTCAATGTGAAAAGGTCATTGCTGGATCGTATAGCACGTTGCACTGGTGCTATTGTTTGCCCCTCACTAGATAGTATTCCAACTGCTCGGCTGGGACACTGTGAGCTGTTCCGGACTGAAAAAGTGCTTGAGCAACATGAAGCTGGCAATCAGTCTAACAGAAAACCATCAAGGACATTAATGTACTTTGAAGGGTGTCCCAGGCGCCTGGGCTGCACGGTATGCTCATTTATTCATTTCATGGTTTTTTTTTTTTGTATTTGTAAATCTTGAACCTTCGTAGCTAATTAGTCTACTACCTTAAATTTACTATCTTTTCATGAGTCTTTTTGTTACTTGATCTGGCTTTTGTAAAACTTGTGCAGGTTGTGCTTAGGGGAAGCTGTCGTGAGGAGCTAAAGAAGGTTAAGCATGTTATTAAGTACGCTGTATTTGCAGCTTATCACTTATCATTGGAGACTTCGTTCCTTGCGGATGAAGGTGCTTCTCTGCCTAAACTTAGACTGAAGCAACCGATGATGGTGCGGACAGCATCACAAAGGAGAATAATTGATGAAGGCATTTCCCAAATAACTCAATCTCCTACAGAAACAGATGGTCAAGCTTTGACTGATACAGCTACACATGAACATGAAATTACGGCCCCCTTGCCAGAGCATGAGGTTTGTGAGTCATTGTGTCCAGATTATTCTAGTCAGATATTACCATCGTCTTCTGGCATATCTTGTGAGGTTGAGACAGGACAATCTGATGCCCTGAATGAAGATTTTGCCAATAATTTGGTAACAAGATCATATTCTTCCAATCAGTTAGATGATTTGCGTGAAAGTAGTGAAATCCCTGAAACACCGACTCAGCAAGAGAGCGGCAGATGTGAAGAAGAGAACCAATTAGTGAACACCCACGATTTGACACAAAATGAGAGCTTCTATGAAGATGATGTTTCCAGTGAATATTTCTCTGCCGCAGACTCTCATCAGAGCATATTGGTCTCATTTTCTAGCCGTTGTGTTGTGAAAGAATCAGTATGCGAACGCTCACGGCTCTTACGGATTAAGTTTTATGGATCATTTGATAAACCACTCGGAAGATATTTGAAAGATGATCTTTTCGATAAGGTAGGTCTTTCATCTAAAATTCTAATCCTTTCTTTCGTATTTCTCATGCTCCATGACATAAGTAGTCTAAATCTGCCACTGTTTTCGATTTTTGGACAGACTTCTAGCTGTAGAACCTGTAAAGAGCTGGTTGATGCGCATGTCCTGTGCTATTCCCATCAGAATGGAAATCTTACTATCAATGTTAGACGTCTCCCTTCAATGAAGCTTCCTGGTGAACTAGATGGGAAGATATGGATGTGGCATCGCTGCTTAAGATGTGCACATGTGGATGGAGTCCCACCTGCTACTCGTAGAGTAGTCATGTCAGATGCGGCATGGGGGTTGTCTCTTGGAAAGTTTCTGGAACTTAGCTTTTCCAATCATGCTACCGCAAATCGTGTTGCATCTTGTGGTCACTCACTTCAAAGAGACTGCCTTCGATTCTATGGGTAAACACCATATAGTCTCATTCTCTATAGTTTTATTTAAATGCTGTTAAAGCACTAACGATATAATGATTTCATTGTTTTCCAGATTTGGGAACATGGTTGCATTCTTTAGATATTCTCCCATCAATATACTTACTGTCCTCCTGCCCCCGTCAATGCTTGAATTTAACAGCCATCCTCAACCAGAGTGGATTCGGACCGAAGCATCTGAGGTAGATTTTAAGAACATATCTTGGCCATTTTTGCTTTAGGTTTTAGATATGCAAAGCTCATGGACTTTCTGTTGGTGAATTCTATAGCTTGCCGGTAAAATGCGGACTATGTATGCGGAGATATCTGGTATGCTCAACCGCATGGAAGAAAAAAGCAGTTTACTTGAACAATCTGAAACCTCTGATCTTCAGAGTCGCATAATAGGATTGAAAGATCAACTCGTAAAGGAAAAAGATGAATACGATGTGAGCATCCGGTTCTTTAGCTTCTGCTTTTGCTTCTTCTGTTATTCTTTTTAAGCCACTGCTTGTGCTTCTGAAATTTTGACGATCTTGTTGAATTTTAATTTGATCAAATTTTCTCCATCATGAACAGGATGCGCTGCAACCTATTTTTGTTGAGAATCTGCAAAATCAGGGGAGTTTAGATATTCTAGAACTAAATCGATTAAGACGGGCACTCATGATTGGTGCTCATGCTTGGGATCATCAGCTTTACTTGTTAAACTCTCAACTCAAGAAGGCATCTGTGTTTAAAACTGGTGGTGAAAGTGTCTCTCAGATTGCAGAGATGCAAGATCCTCAAAAGATTGACCTCAGACTGCAGGAAGGTCCAGGTGAGGGGGATGAAAAACCCCATTCTGATTCAGAAGCTAATGGTCATAACAAAGATCCGGAAAACATGCTATCCCCTGGCTCTTCGCTGTCTGAGAGGATAGATTCAGCATGGTTAGGCTCGTTTCACAATCTAGAGAAAGCCGAGAAAAGTGCTGAGACAGAAGGCTTTTCAGCTACTAATTCTCCTCTCCGGAAGCTCACCAGGCCAATCCGAGTTCAGTCGTTTGATTCAGCGATACGATTTCAAGAAAGGATCCAAAAAGGTTGGCCACCATCTTCATTGTATCTCTCGACCCTTAGATCTTTTCATGCTTCTGGCGAGTACAGGAATATGGTGAGAGACCCTGTTTCAAATGTGATGAGGACTTACTCACAAATGTTGCCACTGGAAGTACAGAAGTTGGATCTGATTGTTGGTTCAGCACCTACATACATCTCTTCGGCGTCTCAGATGGCTGATGGGGCTCGGATGCTGATTCCTCAACGGGGCCTCAACGACATTGTGGTTCCTGTATATGATGATGATCCTGCAAGTGTTGTATCATATGCTATCAATTCCAAGGAATATAAGGAGTGGGTCGCTAATAGAAGTATCACTAGTAGTAGTAGCAGCAACTTGAATACTAGAGAGACTGAACCTTCCACCTTCTCAACTTGGCGTTCTCTGTCTATGGATGTTGATTACATTCACCACGCAATGTATGGATCTTCTCAAGAAGATAGAAAGTCTCCGCATTTGACAATTTCTTTCAGTGACCGCTCTTCGTCTTCCTCCACTGCAACTGAAGGTATGGTGAAGTTCTCTGTGACGTGTTATTTTGCAACGCAATTTGACATTTTGAGAAAGACCTGCTGTCCGAGCGAAGTGGACTTTGTGAGATCCTTGAGTCGGTGTCAGAGATGGTCTGCACAGGGAGGGAAAAGTAATGTTTACTTCGCCAAGTCATTGGACGAGAGGTTCATCATAAAACAAGTTGTCAAAACGGAGCTGGATTCTTTCGAGGATTTTGCACCTGAATACTTCAAATATTTGGAGCAGTCGCTCAGTTCTGGAAGCCCTACGTGTCTTGCTAAGATTCTTGGTATCTACCAGGTAAGTTACACATTACATGCCTTGTGGGAGTTTGAAATGGAATTCTTAATCATGTGAATGATGAATTGGAATGCTATGGCTTGCAGGTTTCAATTAAACACTCGAAAGGTGGAAAAGAGACGAAAATGGATTTGATGGTGATGGAAAATCTCTTTTACAACAGAAGAATATCTAGGATCTATGATCTCAAGGGATCTGCACGGTCACGGTACAATCCAAACACATCGGGAAGAGACAAAGTTTTACTGGACATGAATTTGCTGGAGACATTGCGCACAGAACCGATATTCCTAGGAAGCAAGGCCAAAAGAAGCCTGGAAAGAGCGATATGGAACGACACCAACTTCTTGGCTGTAAGTGATATTATTACATACCCATATATTTGTGTGCCTAATGTTTTTCTTTTTGATTAATATGTTTGCTTATAATCCTCTTTTGTTAGTCTGTGGATGTAATGGACTATTCATTGCTGGTTGGGTTCGATGAAGACCGTAAGGAACTTGTTCTTGGAATCATCGACTTCATGAGACAGTACACATGGGACAAGCACCTTGAAACATGGGTTAAGGCCTCAGGCATTTTGGGTGGACCCAAGAACGCTTCTCCGACCATAATTTCACCAAAACAGTACAAGAGAAGGTTTAGAAAGGCCATGACCACTTATTTTCTCACTGTTCCTGAGCCATGGACCTCATGATCAGTGTAAAACAAACCATTTTTCATCATTCTTTTGTTTACTGATCTCAATTTGTTCTTTTGCCAATAAAAGGGAAATTGGTTAACAGACAGATATACAGGTTGGGACCTGACTGATTGATTCATCTTTTTTTTTTTTNTTTTTTTTTTTTTTTTTTTTTTTTTCTTGGGTGTGTTGGTTTCTCTCGAGTCTGGAGGACTGTATATTGTAATTATCGGCCAAACTAAAGCCCCTCAAATTAAAAGAAAGAAATACTAATGATTTGCTTTTTCCTTATATCTGTAATCGGTCATTTTCTTTTTGTCAACTGTTCATTTTATATAAAACTAAGAAAAATATGAAAGGTTTATACTTTTTATATGAATTATCGCCAGCTATTTTTCTTTTTCAGCCTTCCAACTAAAAGATCCAGTTGATAATTTAGAAGGCTAGTCGATATTACTCTGATGAAAAAACCATCTCCACTAATTCAATCTTTGTAAAGACTTTTGATGTTTTTTTTTTTTTCCAGAACGAAGTTATATTATATTACTTAAGGATAAACAGGCCAAACCTGATACAAAAGGTTAACATAATTGATTTAAAATGAAATATGAAAACGAAAAAACTGAGGAAATTATAAGACTAGGCCCAACAGATTAATTAATAAGGTTCTTAGCCTAAAGTTCGGCCCAAAAAAAACGAGCTTATGGGCCTGAAGCTTCATTCCCGACCTCATGAGCGTTACTGTCCATAGGAGCTTGATTCTGAGTTCCTTGTTCCTCAAGTCTTCTTCTCTCCGGCGTACTCTCACCTTCCGCTGCACTCGCCAAGTCCGTGTTCTCCACCTTCGTAGGAATGACCAGCTCGCGTCAATTGGGTCTGGGGAAACGTCAGCCATAAACGTGTCCTGGGGACTATTGATCACATCTTCGATTGTCACCCTCGTGCTATATATGCTGTTGGTGTGTGGTCTGTTTGTCGGCACATGTGTGTTGAAGGGTTGTGTCGCGAGAGATTCTGAGGAGTAAGACCAGTCCGTAGTTGAGTCCATGCTGGCATTGCTTGGAAATGGTTCGTGTTCCTGAGGAGGCGGAAACACCAAATAGTCTTCAGGGGTTGGAATATAATTGCAGTGCGCTGTCCTGTGTGTGAGCTTATGACAAGTGAGACACAACCTATGGACCCATTCGTAATAAAACTGCACGTAGAATCTGTCACCGTTTTGGCAGTAGACACTCTGATAGTATCTGAGTCTTTCGGCTAAGTTGAATCGGATTTTGACTCTAATGAGAGGTGGTCTCGTGATTGCAAATTCATTCAGATCCACATCCAGGATCTCCCCAACCGTGGAGGCCAGTAATCTCACAGCAGTTTATGAAGCATAATGAACAGGGAGATACTTGATTTGTAGCCAGAGGTGAATCGTGGTGATTGGATTAAGTGTTTGGTTGTTTGTCCATTTTTCCACCGCGAGAAGCCACCCATTGTAGGTTAATGGCTACATTCTGTAAATCGCATTCATGTCCTCCTCGTTTGTGAAGAAGAATTGTGCCATCTCCGCGTTGATCATTCTTCCTTTGACTGTGGTATGGAGACACCAGTCTTTTGGGAGATCCTCAATAAGCTCCACTATGTTCGGCTCGATGGGATTCACCGTTTGGATGAGGAGGCTTCTTTGGTTTTAAGCTTGTATGTCTTGATATGTTTGCCCTGGGAGGAAGACTGCAGGGTTGTTCCTTCCAAGATCCCACTGGTTTAGGTAGTTCCAAGACTCGTTATCCATTTTTGCTGTTTGAGATGTTTCTTCGTCCTTTCTCTATTTATAGGCTCACTCCTTGTATATGCACCTCATGACTCTTCAGTTCCAAATTGTTTGTCTATTTACCTCGGGAAGCAACATTTCCTCTGTCCGTTTATTGGTTGAAGTTACGTTATCAGAGCACGCCAAAGATTCCTTGAGTGAGGTTCTTTGTGCATTTCATTGGCCAGAGAATTGGTTTTGCCAAGTGACGCCTGGTCTTTGGCTTTTCAGGCAGTTTTAACCCGTGTTAAGCAACTTATCGAGAGTAAGTTGCCGTGGTTAACCCAGCTAAATGATTACCTATCATTAAGCTCTATGTAATGATTATTCTGTGGTGACGTGAGCCGCCTTGTCAGAGTGCTGGCACACGAAAGGACTTCTGTTTGAGCTGGTGGGAAACCTCTAGGGTTTGGGCCTGTGGATCCATAAGCCCATCTCCTTTTTGTCTGATGTCTTATCCTTGTTGGCTCGTTTTGAAATTCTTTTGATTCCTGTAATTGGGCCTTCCAACAGGCCCAATCTATCTTACTATAATAAGGATCCACTAACTAGTCTGCTGTTATCGTTGTCCTGTGAAGTCTGATTGCAAGTGATCCATCTTGGGAGTCCTCTTGCTAGATAATCAGAGTATCTTCCTTCTTTAATCACACTGCGTGCTATGTCTCTAGCTTCCTTGTTTCTGCTTGAATGTGTTTCTAGAAATTTACAGGTCTGGAATCTTTTTGCGAGTTCTTGTATTCCGAGTAACCATGGCTTGAATTTGGGCCATTTTGTTGGTTTATTAATGGCCTTCAACATAGTTTGGTTATCTACTACAATTAGTAGATTCCTAGCTCGGAGTTCTAAGGATGTTTGCATGATCCATTTCAGTCGTATGAAGGCGGTATTTAGATACGAGGAACATCTCTCAATAGTGTGTCTCCCATGCAGCATGTTTTGCTCACCAATTGTGTTCATGATGAAGGCAGCTCCACTTAGTTTCGAGTTTGCCATCCAAGCTACATGCCATTTGATTAAGTTGTAGCCTTCATAGTTCCCACTCCTTTCTACTGTACGAGGAACATTCCCATTCATCTTGCTATTGTTGTCAGACTCTTCCAGAAATTGTGTGTTCATGTAGTACTCCGAAAGACAGTCCATAGCTTTGATTTGTAGGTTTGCTCTTGAGTTATTAAGAATAATCTCATTCCTTGTTTTCTAGATGGTCCAGAGTATCCAAGGGAAGAGTTTAGCGTTATTGTTCATGCCATTTCCTGTATGGTTATTGTGGATAAGAAAGCTAATGTTGGCCGAGAGTGATGACTTCGAAAATCCATTATGTGGCATGGGATGGTGCGTTACGGCCCATATTTGTCTTGCTGGGTGACACATAAACAGGCAGTGATTTGTCGTTTCTGGCTCTGCCTCACAGATTGTGCAGTTATCATCTCTGACAATCTTCCTTTTCTTAAGGTTTGCAGCTACTGCCAATGCATTGGACAGAACTCTCCATAGGAAGATTTGTAGTTTCTTCGGGATTTTGATGTCCCATATTTTCTTTTTTAATCTGTCTTCCAGATTGGTTGTGAGGGTTCTTTCATTTACATTTGGCCTTGTCTCCTATTGTGTTAATCTATATCCGCTTTTCACTGTGTACTCACCCGAGTGGTTAGGCCACCAGGTCCATGTGTCCTTATTGTCTATGCAGGGTGGTGTCCAATATCCTTTTTGAGTCAGCTTCTATAAATGTGTCTTTCACCCTCTGTGTATTCCATTATGCATTCTGAATAAGGTCTGCCACTTTTAAATTTACATTAAATCTGCTCTTCTTGCTTATATGGGGTCGAAGATGTTCTGAGTAGATCCATTTAGTGGTCCAGACGAAGGTGTCCTTTCCATCCCCAATCTGCTTCGACTTTTGATGTTTATAAGTAAGTTATAACCAAAACATGAATATCAAACCCTTTCTGTTATCCTAAAACAAAAAGTTCTTGTAGTTGGTTACTGTTTCTTTAGCACTACCATGCCATTTTTTTATAGATCTGATTGGTGACACTAATTAAATATGCAATTAAAATAATTTTTTTATAGATCTGATTCGTGACACTAACTAAATATGCAATTAAAATAAAGATTGTTTGAAGGATTCAAAATAATGGTTGGTAGTAACGAAAATTATTTAAAGATTAATGTTGATTGGAGACATTACATCAAATAAATAGTGTAGTGAACTTAAAATTAGCAAGTAACATGCAAAAAGTTTATTAAAACACAAGCTGCATTATTAATAAAAAGATACAAGTAAAAAAGGTATAAGATAACATTGTGTGTCCAAAAATATAACATGCAGAGCATTGATTAAAAAAATGTGTAAGTGACTGGTTTATGTGTAAAATGCAAACAAAGAAAACAATGAATTGCATTATTGACAAAAATAAGAATCTATCATTTCTTCAATACAAATACAAAGTTATAAACAATAGTTGTTCCCAAACACTCATAATGAAGTCTGTTTGAAAATGTTTTTTCATACGATCATCGTTTCCAAACAGTTCTTTCAACTGCTGATTTCAAATAAAATACTGATTGATAATAAAAAAAAAATATATATTGTTTGCAAACAGTCTTTTGCATATAATCAATCAAATCATATGTGTTCCTTGTGTGCTTTTTCCAATGTCCTTTCATTTTTCTTCTTTTCTCTTTTACCATCTTCTTCTTTGTTCTTGTTGTTTTTAGACGATGAAACGTTAATGTTAGAGCTGGCAATACCACTGATCTCCTCTGTTTAAATCTCCTTCTCTCGAGTAAGTCCTCTATCATAATACCATCTTGATTTAAAGGTTATATTTTTGCTCGAGTCTGGGTTGTTGTGTAGATGTTTGCTTGAAGTATTGGAGTTTGGAGCTTAGGTTATTATATCTATTATCTGGACTTTCAACGGTTACCGTCATTCTTTTTTCTGGTTCCTTTTAGTTTTTGGTTATGTGTTTGGCATACTTATATGAGGCCGGGAAGTTTATTTGCAAGATAGTACAATTCTTGATTCTCGTGGATTCGATACCTAAGTACTGCAGTGATTTGTTTTGCACTTGTAATAGATTACTAAGGGTTAGAATTCTAAGAACATCAATCGTATGCTGAAGCTGAATATCTAGCAATGTTTTACCTTGCTCAAGAATTGATCTGGTTCAAGTGATTACTCTTTGATCTTGATGTCACTCATATAGCTCGAATGAACATGTTTTGTGACAGCAAATCAACGATTTACATAGCGTCCATTTTCCTATGAGCACACAAAACACATAGAAGATGATTGTCATTTCGTGTGTGATCAGATTATCTCAGAAAACATTTTACCGTCGTATGTTCCTACACAAGATTTTATTGTGCTTTGTTCGCAGATTTTCTTGAAACAATTCAAATAATTTCAGAAAGATACAAGTTAGGCTTCTACTTGTTGTTAGATTTATTTTTAGATAACAGATCGGGTATGGTAGTATATGATTTGAGAAAAGGACTTCTTGTTAGTTTTTTTTTAATATATCTATATTTTAGAATAAACAAGAAGAAGTAGTAAACACAAGTCTTAAAAAAGAAAAAAAGTTGGATGGAGCAACATTACGATGTTTCAACAAAGAGAATTAATCATGATCATATCGTGTGATTTAATATTTTTATCGTCTTGGATCTCAAAACTTCTTCCTCCATTACGAAGCAAAAATTGTCTCTGTTTAATCAAACCACTTGGAATATTGTGTAGACAAAAGTGTTGTGATCTTGTTGGAGAATTCAGAACCACTTTCACTCTCTTGTCTCAGTTTCTCCACTTTCCACTTTGGTAACTTCAATTTCAAGCTACTCACTTCTCTCTCTTCATCATTTTTCTTCATTATCGAGAGATCAGACGATGATCCACGAGACAACTTCAGATTCTCCAGCCTTTCCATTGCACTCATCTGAATTCCCGACCGAGCCCTTCTTGGGGCTCTCTCTTTCCATGTTCTGTGACGTGGGTTTCGAGAAAAGCATTAACTTTATTCTAAATTACACAAAACCAAAATGGAATTGAGGAAAATACCTGGGAAGTTCCACTATGAAGTAAAGCCTTTTGGATTCCAAGTTCTGGTGAGGCTGTAAAGGCTTTGCTCTGATTCCGAAATGCTTCATTGCTTCGGATTCCAAGAGAACATGCCCCGGAAAATCATTAACCACCGTACCAGCTTTCACCGGAGTTTTCAGCTTGAAACTCTCGCCATTGATCTTCATGATTTTTACTGTTTTCTTGCTTCCCAAGCTATTACCCATTTGAGAAAGATTTCGGTGATCTTTTTGGGTGTCGCCCAAAGAGATGACTATATTAATAAGAGTGCAGTAGTTCAAAGGTGGATACCGAGTTAGATCAGATCATTATAAATTGTCGATTGATTTATTGGTTGGTTGCTGATGATAGTGAACCAATTTGGTCAACTAAATGCCAAAGTTTGAAACTTTATATAAACATTGTGAACGTCGCATTTCGCTATCGATCTCTTTGAAAAACATTTAACAACCCAAAAAGATTAAAAATTTGAAATGGAATATGTGTATTGTTCTTCAATAAGAGTCACTTTTGGAAGTTTTGTGACCAATGTTTTCTAGAAAATGACTCTTGCGTTAATCACTCCGATAAATCTGGAAATTTACGTTGGCGAAACATTTTCTTCCCAAAAGGCCATGTGAACGTTGCTCGACTTTTAACTAAAAAACGAACTTTGCTTTCTCTTTCCAAGGACAACAGTACGTGAACCAATCCCGTGAAGCTTATAAAAATATGATTTTCTTTAAATTAACAATCAATACAAGGTGAGAGTTTTTGAGTTCGATTCTCTCACTTTCTGAATTGCAAAATAAATCGTCTTCCAAAAACTCAAAAAAGAGAAGAAGACAAAGAACACAAGTTATTGAACATAATGAATGGATTAATAGAAACAAACAGCAAAATTAAATTAGTTTCTCTTTGTTAAGAGCTATTTAGAGTAAATGTTGGGATGATTTACGAAGAAGCTCAAGCAAAGAATTAGCTTTTTGCTTAGCTCTCGCTGTACCATCTCTTGATAGTTCCATCAACGGAACAACAGCTCCAAGTTTACCAATGGAGATCAGTTTTTCAGTATCTCTCTTGCAAAGAGAAAGCAATATAGCTGCTGCGTTCTCTCGGTTTTTCGGTTGATCCTTCTGAAGACAATCTATCAAAGGTCGTATCACGTTGGCCTTCCAAATTACAGCTTTAGCATCTTGGTTACTAGCTAGAACTGAGAGTATAGTCAAGGCCTCATCAACCATCCTGTGGCTCGAGTCAGTCAGCATTTTCACCAATGGTTTTACTATACCGGCTCTAACTGCTCTACCTTTGTTTCCCTGATAAATACACAAGTTGAACAGAGCTGTGGCAGCGTCTTTCTTCCCTCTGGCGCTTCCGTTCTCAAGCAGATGCACTAAGGCTGGTATCGCACCCGACGCACCTATTATAATCTTGTTCTCATCAGCTAACGAAAGGCTAAAGAGAGTAGCTGCAGCGTTTTCTTTTGCTTCCATGGTTCCAGCTCGAAGGACTTGAACTATAGATGTGACTGCTCCTGCAAGCATGATCAATTCTTTGTTGTGTTCGTATATGGAGAGGTTAAGAACGCAAGTGACAGCGTTTTCCTGCGTTTCAGTGTCCCCTGAGGTCAAAAGCTTGACCAAAACAGGGATGGCTCCTGCTTCTGCAATCAGAATTCGGTTGTCTGTGCTTCTTTTAGACAGAGAACGCAGTTCAGAAAGCGCGGTCCTGCGTTCTTCGACTGATCGGATAGAGAGCCTACGAACCAATGCTCGGATCGCTGACATGTTTCCACTAACATCACGAAAAGACTCATCATGGTTTTTACTCTTATCGTTCATGTAGGCACCTGGCTGCTCAATGTTGTGCTCTGCGCACCACTGAGAGATCAGGCTTCTGAGAACATAGTTTGGAGTAAGAGTAAAGTTTTCGAGTTTCTGCTGGGTCTTTGGACATCTCAGGTTTCCACAGTCTATCCATCTTTGTATGTACGACCTCTCGTATGTCTGTCAATGAAGAGAGAAAATCATTTTTAAGATTTCGAACAACAACCATACGTAAGGTCTATGTAATGTTTTAAAATCTTTATAAATCGGACCTGTCCTGTGGAAACAATAGCAGGATCCTTCATCAGTTCCAATGATATTGGGCAAAGAAAATCCTCTGGGATAGCGAGTTTATCCGATTTATTTGAGTCATCGCTATTCTTGGTAACTGCTTTCTCTAACCTCTCATCATCAGCATCCTTTGATAAAAAAAAGCCCAAGGAAACGGAAGAGCTCTTCCGAGGTGGTGATTCAATTTTCTTTTCATCTGATAAAGAAATGTTGAAATTCACTATTTCTGGAATACACTTCAACTTTTCAGTAACTTTGCTCTTCGTTTTACTTAAGGAATCTTTCTCCGTTGGCTCAGACAGAGCACTTGAGAACTTCTTCGAATTCAAAGACCCATATCTCTGCATTGCTCTTCTTAACTGTGATCTTGCTAGTTCCACCTGATTCGAAACGAGAACCTTAGCAACGCCTCCAGGGACAGAAAATTATATGTTCATATACTCTGCATATACCCAATGAACGAACTTTACCTGTTCGTGGACTTCATCAGAGATATCATATCGATCATATGGCAAATTTCTTAATGCTTTCTCCAGCTTCCACGTAACGCATTGAAACTGGAATGAGATTCTCTTGGAAGCCCCATCCTTCGATCAAGATTACATCAAAGTTAAGAGAATTCCTCATGTGTTTACTAAGAAATACTTGTGAGTTGTGAATACGCAAAAAAATGTCAACGAAAATAGCTTTCAATCAAAAAGACTCAAAAGACATCACTTTTATATCATCGTCCAACACAGAAGGTCCTGCCATGGTGAAAGCAATATAGAGATCGTTCTATGATTTTTCTTCTGGAAAGAATATACATTGACATATAAAATATTGAGCATCTAATTCGAAAATCAAGTTAAATCGAGTTATAATATTGAAAGCTCAACATTAGAAAAAAAAAAAAAAACAGAATGAGCAAAAGAGTATCGGATTCTTCATTTCGTTCAGTGAAATTGCGAAAAGAAAATAAGCTTGGTGGATTCGATTCCATTTGAAAAAGAAGAAGAAGTTCAGACGTAGATACAGAATGGTTAGAATGCTTACAGAAGACTCGCGAGCTTGGAAAGTAGTGGCTGAGAACATAAGACGCTTCGCGGCTTGAAGCCCCACCACGAAATCAGACCACCAATCACATTCAAGCGAAATCAAGGAAGACGACGCATCAGGTTCCGGCGGAGGAGGAGAGTCCCTAATCTCCTCAACCAAATGCGTCAAGAGAGCAACTCGTCGGGCGAGATCGGTACAATCCTTCTTAAACAGACCCATATCCACCCGAATTTCAACGATATCAGCGATAAGACCGAGAAGAGAAGTGGGAGAGATAGCTCCTCCGGCCATTATAAACCGTCGCATACGGCGAATAGCCTTAAAATTCGAATTTGGAACTCATTCGCTCGCTCGCTTCTGACTTGGATGCGTTTGTATCGCTTATATCTATCCAACGGAGCCATGTGGCGAAAGAAAGGAAAGCACTCCCTTCAACGACACCGTTTTAGTTTTTGCTTTTTTTCTTTCCCAAATTTATATAAGTCCAAATATGGCTTATTTTATTTAATTTTTTTTTCTTTTTTTTTATAACATTGGTACAATACAACAAACTAGATAATTGAGAACGAGATTCGCGGTACGAGTACAGGATGAAGAGAATTACAGGATACAGTTGTCTTAAAATTTCAATAATTATCATTTATATTGGAAACCAAAAACTTTATAATAGAACAAGAAATACTTTAAAATTTAATAGAACCAAAAATTATATATATTAATATTAGGACATGATTTGTTGCGTGCTTGGTTGTAAAGCCAACTTTGTAGTATTATTGTACTATTTTTTTTTTGGTCTGACATTATTGTACTATTTTATAGTTGAAATTGTATGATAATTTGTATGGAAATAAAATAATCAGCCAATGCCATGTTTATCAGATAGTCTTTGAAGGTAATAAAAGGTCAAACAAGTTAAAATGCAATATTAGAAGGAATAAATTATATTACTTGTATGTTAGATGCATTGCATTGACATGTCTTCCATGGTAAATGATCTGTGTTACACTAGATTATAATTAAAAAAATATTTCCTTTGTAATTATAGCTTTATTGGCTGTTTTTCCCCTTTTTATAATATAAATACATCTGTTTGTTTATGTGTAATAATAGTCTGTTTGTAAAAAAAATTCTTTCTTTAAAACTACTTTTAGAAAAGTAGAATTATTATCCTTTTTGAGATTTTCTTTGCAGGATCCAAGACAAATTCATTTGAAAAGACATGATAAACACTCACATTGAGTATTTCTTCAGAAAAATATTATCATATTAGGTAAGAAATCTTTGACCAAAAAGGTAATAAATTCAAAACATAATTCATAAGTAATTTGTATTATCTACTATATTATATATATATATATATCTTGTACTACAAATAAAAAAAATGATTTCATAGTAGCAACATATTTGGTTTTGAAATGTAACTCCAAGAATCTGTATAATTTCGCATAATAAATATTTAGAGTTTGAGTTGTAGATTAGGTATCGAATTGTTGAAAAAATAATTGTTTTATTACGATAATGAATCATGAATTGAAAAGATTCTAAGTTGAGAAAAAGAATCTAAGAAATTAACAGACTGAATTCATTCATCCTTAATGGAAACGATACAAGTGATTGTTCTTTATAATGGCTGCAATCAAAACCGGTCTAATAGACATTAAACCAAATTGTCAACTAAAATTTAATTGTAAACCAATCATACTAATAGTCCCTCTCAAGATGGTAAGTATATAGAATTCAAAGCCATCTTGCTTATGAGTCGATGAATTGAGCTGGAAATAGAGCTTTGGTAAAGACATTTGCAATTTGATTCTGTGTACGAATGTGGAGTGTTTTCCAACTAGCTATCTTCTCTCGAACAATATAATATGACAATCTAACTCTAAATACTTTGTTCTTTCATGAAAGACTAGGTTGTTTGTTATGTGAATTACAGAAATTGAATCACAACAGAAAGCATTAGGTTTTGACTGTGGAATCTGAAGCTCATTTAATAGTTCTACAAGCCACTAAACTTCTCTAACTGCAAATCCCATTGCTCTATACTCAGACTCTGCTGATGATAAGGAGACGGTTTGCTGCTTCTTTGATTTCCATGATATCAAAGCTGATCCAAAAAACATACAAAACCCAGAAGTAGAACATCTTGTATCTTTACAAGAATCCCAATCTACATATGTGTAAGCTTGAAGCGTCAAATCATTCAAAACAGAATAGAACTAACCCAATCCTATTGTTCCTTTCGGATATTGCAAGATTCAATTTGCTGCACGTAGGTGAGAAAGCTTTGGAGCATAAGTAAACTGACACAACTTGTTCACTGCATATGTGATATATGGTCTGGTAATGGTTAAATACATCATTTTTCCAATCAATTTTGATAAAATTTTGGTTCAACTAAGAGATCTTCTTCACTATCAATGCAGAGTTTAAGACTCGGATCCATTGGCATTGTAGAGGGTTTACAAGCCAGCATTCATGTTTCATCAAGCAGTTCTAAAGTATATTTTCTTTGACAAATATAAATACCTCTGAGTGATCTTGTAATTTCAAGTCCAAGGAAATACTTCAGTGGTCCGAGATTTCTGAGCTTGAAAACTGATTCTAGTGTATTGTTAGTTGAGTAACGTCTTCACCATTATTAGAGGTGATTATCACATCATCTACATAGACTAAAACTGCTGTGTAACAACAAAATTATTCCTGATAAATAATGTGTGATCAGTGTGAGATTTTTGAAAATTCAAAGCCTCTAGAGTTTCACTAAACTTGAGAAACCACTGTCGTGAGACCTATTTCAAACCATATAGTGATTTTTGAAGTTTACACACTGGATTGGGAGGTAAAATTTCTCCTTCATTAGCTGTGTATCCAGGTGGAAGGTGCATATAGATCTCCTCATCTAAAACACCATTGAGAAAAGCATTTGAAACATCTAGTTGAGTTAGATTCCACTTCTTTGTTGCTGCAACCCATAACAATGTTTTAACTGTTGTCATCTTAGCAACTGGAGAAAACGTATCAATTATAGTGTTCAGATCGCGACCCGAAGACGTATTGATTTTGGATATTGAGAAAACGTATCAACTCTCTTGCTACTGACTCATGTTCTTCTCACCAATTTTTTAGTGACCTTAATTTTATAGAGAACTTTTAAGTAGCACTTACTACTTTCAAAAACCATCTAACTCTCTTGTTATTAACTTAGGTTCTTCTCACTACTTGTTAGCAACCTTAAATTGATAGGGAACTCTGAACTAGTTCTGGAAGATAAAGGCGGTAAGCATTGTTGTTGATGCGTTCGGCCACTCGGAATGGTCCGACGCTGTGTGGTACCAACTTCTTGTTCCGGTTTTGCTCCTTTGGGAACCTCTCAGTCCTTAAGTGCATCCAAACCCAATCGTCTGGTTGAAATATCACTTGTTTACGTCCTTTGTCCATGCACGCTTTGTATTTGGCTATTCGTGTGTTGATCGTTCCTTTGACGTCTTCATAAAGTTTGCGGACATACTCGGCCTTGGCGTCTCCGTCTTGGTTGACTTGCTCCGCTGGTGCCAATGGTTTGAGATCAAGAGGCGGCAAAGGTTGGAATCCATAGACCGCTTTGAACGGTATCCAACCGGTGGTAGAGTGGACGGACCGGGTGTAGGCAAACTCGATGTACGGTAGGGCCTCAACTCAACTCTTTATATTCTGGCCGACCTCGGTCCATAGCAATGTCTGAATCGTCTGGTTGACTACTTCGGCTTGTCCGTCCGTTTGAGGGTGGCTGCTTATGGAGTAGAAATGCTTGGTTCCTAGGTTCCGCCAAAGTGTTCGCCAAAAGTGGCCTAGAAACTTCGGGTCGCGATCTGATACTATAGTGTTCTATTTCTTGAGAACTGTTTTCCCTTGAGACTGGATTTAGCTCATCTGGTTTAGTAATGGTATCGTTCTCTGTTCTTGCAGAAGTATTATTTAATCCACTTCGAAAGAGACTGTAATAATATGCAAGTTCATCTATCTTGTTTTTAAATGGAAAAATATCTTCGAAGAAAACGGAGATTGTAATTTCATTCATGGTTAAGTCCATTGTTTTGTAGCCTTTGTAGCCTAATGGATAACCTAAAAACACACTCAGCTTTGATCGTGGTTCAAACTTATGTCTTTGCTTTGATGATATTTAACAATAACAAAGACATCCGAAAACTCTTAGACCATCTCTATTGGGGTCTCTTAGAAGGGATTCTAAACAATTTAAAGAATAAAAAATTAGAAAACTAAGAGAGAGAGTAAGATGAGTTCTTATTGGAGAACCCTTCAACAAACCATAAGAAACCTACTTGCATACTTGTTGGTTTTTGATTGGTCTATTTTTTATTAAAAAATTTAAAATTTAATTATGTAAAACATTTTAACTAAATATTATTATTAAAATACTTAGATACTCACTTTAGGTATCTTAACTAATGGAGATGCTCTTACTTCATTGTAGCTTGGCAACAAGCTACTTTGAAGTAAGAACCTGAAATAGAGACTTCTCTTTTAACAAAGGAGAAGACAATCTATTGATTAAGAATACTATAGTTAGCACACAATCTCCCCAAATTAAAATTCCAAAAGTGTTTGGCTTTGAAACATTAAATTATGTAGCTAGATATGTTTTGTTCAACATACAAATATGTTTTGATTAACATATATGTTTTGTACATAACATATTGTTAAATATGCAAATTATACAAATTATATATTGTTAATCATATTGTATACAATTTATACAAAACATTTAATATGTTTTGTTCAACACATAAATGCGAATAACATAAACACATGATGTTTATCTAATCCTTTGATAATACATAAATATTAATTAACAAAAAGAAGGTAGCACATAAATACATTGGGTGTGAATGGTAACTGCGGAATTATGCTGAATGGAGAATCTAACGATTTTTTTTTAAATTTTTTATGTGGAATCTTGCCTAATAACTTAAAATAAAATGGTAACAGCTGAATTCAGCTAAATGTGAAATCTTGTGGAATTTATTTTTCTTTTAAAAATTAGATTGACAAAATCCAATTCATAGCCAAAATTTACCCTATAACTCCATTTAATCTACATTATGTTGTAGGTTGAATTTTTGATGTTAGATTCATATACCAAGAAAGAAATGGGAACTCGAGCTAAAGTCAATCCGAACTAAAATAAGTGAAATATAACATTACATATAAAATATTATTCATAGTTAATTATATATTTTCTGATAGCAATTAGATCGATAAATCACAATACATAGCTAAACTTCACTTTAAAATTTCTTTTAATCTATTTCATGTAGTGTAAAGGAATCGAAACCCTAACGACAAATTTGTATACCAAAATAATCAAATCTAAATCGATCCAAACGGAGAACAGAATGTTGTCCTAATTTTTTTAAGAAACCAAAACAATCAAACTATGATTTTTTTTGAAAGATTGAAATATAAATCTTAAACAGTATATCTATAATTGTAAACATTTGTTTGAAAAATAAATATAT